>MU873219.1:0-11157 GCA_036418205.1 Ostertagia ostertagi | reverse complement strand
TTCAGTTGCGCTTACGTCCAATTAGCAACAAAGTCACCTACAAGGATTCTAACGGGATCACACGAGTAGCCACTAGGATGCAGAATGCTGAAATAGTACGAAAGGCCAAGAATCCCATTCTTCTTGCACCACGTCATCCACTGACAGCGATGATTATCAATAGATGTCATCGTGCCTTATTCCACATTGGAGTAGGACAATTAGTCAGTGTATTACGTCAGAAATACTTCATACCGAGAATTCGTACCACTGTTCATTCGGTAATCAAGGATTGCATATCGTGTAGGAAGCAACAAGCACACTATCGCTATCCCAATCCTCCAGAATTACCGTTTGAAAGAGTGACCCGTAGCCGACCCTTTCAAAGGATCGGGCTAGATTACTTCGGACCTAATTTGGTCACCATTACTCCGTCAGAAACTCGTAAAGCTTGGGTATGCTTGTTCACATGCATGACCACAAGAGCTTTACATTTGGAGTTGGTGCATAACAACTCCGCTACAGAGTTTCTATTAGCGTTTCGCAGATTCATGGCTAGAAGAGGCACACCTGACTTCATTGTCAGTGACAATGCCCCTACCTTCAAGTTAGGTAAGGAAATTCTGGCCAACGAACTATTGCAGTTCGAACATGATTCTGCAGTTCGTCAATTCACCAACCAAAACGCACTCACATGGAACTTCATCACCCCATTCTCACCTTGGAAAGGGGGGTTCTATGAGCGTTTAGTCGGTTTGGTGAAACGTGCCTTGAAAAAGACCGTTCAACGTAATACGTTAGATATTCGCGCCTTCGAGACTCTACTTTTAGAGATCGAAGCAGCGCTGAATACGAGGCCATTGACTACAGTTCATAGGGAAACAACGGGAGAAGTACTTACTTTGAGGCCAATAGACCTCATTAGCCCACATTACCATCTTGGGCATTTCCTGTCCGACGTACGATAACTTCGTATAATGTGATTGCGAGTATACTACTGTGGGTGCGAGGGATTCAGCAGCTAAACAGTCCTGAAACAAAAAAACTCGCACGAAGATTGCTGTACTAACGTTAGATTATTCCTGCACGTCAGTATGAGCGAAACAGATACCTTCAAGCGCTGGCAGAACGCACCCAAAGCGCGCCCAAACGCGCGCGAGGGTCCCGTTCATGGCCCAATCTTGGAGAAGTAGTGCTCATCGCACAGGAGAACATTCCTCGTGTGATGTGGCCTTTAGCCATCATCACCAGATTGAATACGTCAAGGGACGGAGCAATTCGGTCTGTACAAGTTCAAGACAGGGAAAAGTTCCTTTACAGATCGGCCCGTCAACCAACTTATTCCGTTAGAACTTCACGCTACTTGTACGTTTCGTACTCATGGTAAACATGATGATTATTTTCCGCCGAAGATCAGGAGGTCATCAAACTCCTGGCTACCAATCGGCTATTGTTGGTTGGCTCTTAACCATCAGTGCTGCTCTCGAAAGAGGACACAATCACGAGGAGTTCAATGCTTTGATGTATTTGCCAGCGCGTTCTCTTTCCTCTCTCTCTTCATTTTCAGCAACTGCTGCTCTCGTCTCGTTCTCTTGGCGAGTCAACTTATCGCGGTTTGGATTCAAAATTTAACGTAATAGTATTTTGAATCTAACATTCTCTTATTATAGTCAAAATTTCACTCCTATTCCTGCAGGGCACAACTTTTCCGGTTAAAAAAGTATTTCTCTTACCTTCTTTTTCCTTCCTCCGTTGGCATTGTTTTCGTCGTAAGTGTTCCCTTTTTGTAACATTGTGTGTGTGTTTGCGCGAGTTCACACTGATTCTCAGTGAGAACTCTGACGCACATCTGTTTGCTTTATTACGTGCACGATGTATCAGTTAGCCTTACTGGAACCTAAGCAGGTCACTGCTTAGTGCGACGATCGACAGTGCGCCGATCATCGCCGCAGGACCCATGCCCTAAGTGCATGGTTGCCCGCGGTGAGGCAGTCGCCACTATCGATCGATTGCACCAGTCAAGTGCATCTTCATACTTGTACATCAGTTGCTTATCGTGCTTTATCTCTTAATCCGTTCTCTAATCCTTATCACCACTGTTTACAGTGAACTTATTTCGTCCCTTCCAGGATAGTCTGCTATTCATTCTGATCTATCATGGCGAAGAAGTCGAGGCGTTCCACGAAGAAGAAGTCAACGGGAAAGCCTATTGCGTCTACTGTTACGGAGTCCACTTCTACCCAGGACACAGCCGAACAGGTAGATTCGTTGAACGATGTTTTATCATCTGTTCTTATTTCATCGGTAGATTCTTCGGCTCCCCAGCCTGCCGCAAGTGAGCCAGCTGAGGTGGCACGCTGTACCGTTGCTCCATCGGAGCAAGGTGCTGCGGAGACCCAGCAGGAACGCAGCGATGGGCAGGAGAACGAAGGAGCACCAGTCGTTTCTCAGCCGACCGCGAAAGCACCTAAATCGTTCACGTTTGAGAATCTCGTGGAAGCGGGCATCGCGGATTCTAATTCGCCCGAGGCCCACTTTTGCGCAGATTTTTCATCTGTGACCGACGAGGGGAGCAAGAAGTCGCGTGGTCCCCGTACTTCTGGACGCGCTAGGGATGGTGTATCGGAGCAATCCCATCATCAACCCGCGCCGACAGAAGGGGATCGCCCGGCCGAGCAGTCGACGGTTGAGCATCCTCCAATGGAGGTGGATACTACGTCTAATGCTGAGGCTCAGCAGCAGAGCGAGCCAGTTTACTCCGTTATTCGTGAGAAAACCAAGCGCACGCCGTTCGTCAAGCCCAAGACCGGACGATCTACGGCCACTCAAGGTCCAGGGCAAGCGGACAGCGGCGTGGTAGACTCACGTAATACGTCTGCGCCACAAGCGCAATCTACTCCGTTACTCGGTACAGCCATCGTCGGACGCGCCGGTCGAGCTTACTTTCGACCCGCGTACCCACACGATAGCCCAGTACAAAGAGATATTACGTAACGTAGCAACAGCAATGCGCCACGCCTACGATGAACATTGTAGAGAAGTGGAGCAACTAAGATTACGCGTGCTTGCTACAGTCGTGGACGCGAGGTCAGGGTTGCTTCCGTGCCCTAACCATGCGGCGCAGGACGTATGTCCCCTGCCGCCGGTCGCGCCCAATAGTTCGTTTCTCATTAATTTTAATACGGTTGAAGAACTAACAGCTATACAGTTGCGAGCAGTTCACAACTTTATCACGAGACCTACCACGGGAGGATCGGAGCCAGCGCTCATCCCTAATTATCAGGGAGATCCACCGGGTTGTTCTCGTGCGAGCTTGTTAGTGATTATTAATTCGTACAACTCGTTGAATACTACGATAGATAATGCGATCGAACTTATGGGTCAGCTCGCAGTCGTTTTGCACGACACCGATCCATGGAAGCATTGCTTCGTGGCCCTCATGGCGTGGATCAACGAGCTCACTCACTGTTTGACAGCGATCAACGTACACCGTGATATCATACAGGAGGAGATCCTTCCTTATTTGATAAGCATGGCGTACGAGATCGAACGTTTTCCACGTCTTTTAAGTCGTCATAATATCACGCCGTTGTATTTGCATACTCTATTGACACGCTCGTCTGCCGTTTCGGCACATCTCACTAGATTCATTCGTTCGCTGGAGGCCCTTCAACTAAGCCAATTAGCGACGTTAGGTGAAGGGGTTCCTTTTTTTTTTTTTTTTTTTTTTTTTTTTTTTTTTTTTTTTTTTTTTTTTTTTTTTTTTTTTTTTTTTTTTTTTTTTTTTTTTTTTTTTTTTTTTTTTTTTTTTTTTTTTTTTTTCTTTTTTTTTTTTTTTTTTTTTTTTTTTTTTTTTTTTTTTTTTTTTTTTTTTTTTTTTTTTTTTTTTTTTTCTTTTTTTTTTTCTTTTTTTTTTTCTTTTTTCTTCCTCTTTTTTTTTTCTTTTCTTTTTCTTTTTCTTTTTTTTCCTTTTTTTTTTCTTTTTTTTCTTTTTTTTTTTTTTTTTTTTTTTTTTTTTTTTCTTTTTTTTTTTTTTCTTTTTTCTTTTTTTTTTTTTTTTTTTTTTTTCTTTTTTTTTCTTTTTTTTTTTTTTTTTTCTTTTTTTTTTATGGCAAGGGTCTGCGGTGAGCGAGTTCCAAGCGGCACCACCGGGAGAATTCGCGGCGCAAAGCGTCACGGAGTATCTCAAGTGGTGGAGAGAACACTTCTCCGAGCAGTTTCGCAGTAGAGCAACGACGGCGTTCATGCAAAACGTCAGTGCGCACGTAGAGCGTAGTCTCGGCGAAGTCCATCCGCAAGAGTCTACAGCTCACGCGGCACTTACTACGTTAGAGGCGGAGTTGCAGAAGCCCAAATTCAAGTCAGGCGGATTTGGGCCTAAGCAACCCAGTCCAGTTGTATTACGTGAGGGTGAACGGCCACAACAGCCTCAACCTCAAGCCGTAGCGAGACGCCAATCTCCGACCCCAGCACCTCCCCCGGCCACAGCTTCTTCTCAAAGTCGGGAGGCTGGACCCCAAGGGTCCAGTATCCAGGCCCGCGGTCGGAGCCAGGACAGGAAGAGGAGCCATGGACAGAGTCGAGATTGGCGAGATGACTCGCGCAGAGCCCGATTTGAAGAGACTCAATCTTCACAATCGTGCTCGAGTACTTCGTATGGAGGTTCCCCCGCTCAGACGCTCAGAAGACGAGGCTTACCACCGGTACCACCACAAAAGGTTCCGCTGCCTGGTCAGCCACCATGCGTTTTCTGTTCGTCGAAGGGTCACTACTCAGCTGAGTGTGACGTTTACAGACATCTCACAGTGAGGGCAAACCTTCTCGTTTCACAACGTCACTGCACGATCTGTCTTCGGAAATCATTTCGGAGACTGCATTCGAGCAGATGGGTGTGGTATATGCAGGGAGCGAAGTCACCATCAGGCTCTCTGCGTAAACAACCCATTTGTCGTTAACGATATCGCTATGATGGCTCAGCGATTCTATAGAAACATCGCAGATGCCTCATATCAAGATATCCCTCCGAACCAGGAACAACGCCAGCCTCATCAGGAACGGCGGCCAAGAGCCAGACCAGGACGTTCGAGGCACAGGCATCCAGGTTCGGGTAGTACGTATCCCAGCGACCGAGAGTCCTCGGTTTCAAAGGGAAGACGTTGAGATCAGAGATCTCATACTGCGTTGTGGGTAGTAGTCAATTCCCCACTAATCCGTTGTGGGTAGTAGCCATTTCCCCACTATTCCGTACGGGTAGTAGTCATTTCCCCGTTAATTCGTTGTGAGTAGTAGCAATTCCTCACTAATACGGCGGGGGGAAATAAAGATAATAAAAGTTAATTCGTTGCCAGAGTGGTCTTATCCCTGGCTAATACGTGCATGGGGTAAACTATCAGGTAAGTTTGTTACAGGCGGAAAAGTAAACAGGTAAGTTTAAAAAAGATGATAGTTTACATCAATGCTAAGAAATACACAGGTAAGTTGTAGCAGGTAAGTTTAAGTTTCAGGAAGTTTAGGTCGATGCAACTGCGCCTGTGTCTACTACGTACACAGGCAGGTTATAACAGGTAAGTTTGTTCCCCACTTACTTATGACTGTGTAATTATGTCGGTGTTTTACTGCGTTTGGCACACCCCCTTTACTCAAAGATTTAGGTAATGTGGTGGTGGCGATCCCTCCAGCAAGCGACGAGTGGCGAGCCGGACGAGATCGAGTGGTTCGATGGTGGTTCGAGGAAGTTGGTAGTCGGTGGTCGAGGATCGAGTTCGGCGTTGGAAGTGTGGTGCGAGCGACGTGGTCACTTGCGACAACAACATCAGTCGCCCTGATCACGTCGGTGGAGTGGATCGTTAGTTGGATGGAAGTTGGCAATGGAAAGTAAAGTCAGCGGCGAGTTACAGCGACACTACTACAGTCATGGATTTTGAGGTTGCCCTTAAGGCACCTCCTCCGATGTCATGTTTTTGGAGTGGCCCTTATGGCGCTCTCTATTGTTGTTTTTCGGAGTTGCCCTTAAGGCACTCCTGGTATTGTCGTTTTGGAGTGGCCCTTAAGGCGCTCCCAGTATGATGAGTTTTTTCGAGCGGCCCTTAAGGCGCTCTAGTGTTGTATGTATCTCGCTGTGGGGTTTTAGTACGTTTCTTTCATCGTTGTATATTATGGTTGTTTCTTGGACACCCTTAAGGTGTCCCCTTGCCTTTTCGGTGGCCCTTAAGGCACCTTTGTGTTTCATGAAGTATGTTTATGACGATGATTCTTTATGGGAGAGCCCTTAAGGCACCCAGCATTGTCTACTACGTTCTCACTAAGTAGGTGTTGTAGTAAGGGGTCACCTGTAGGTAGGCAAGTTGTGAAAGGTGTAGTTTCCGCCAGCTGTCCTAGGGACTATCTATCTAACTGGCCTCAAATCTGGGTGTTCGGTGTTTATCTCCCCTGGTGGGGCACCGTGGTCCCCCGCGCCCCTCCCCCGGGCGGCTTCGCTTGTCTCGGGAGTGTCGCGGATGCGACGGTGGCCCGCTGGGCGCACCGCGCGCCCCGGCCCACTTGCGCTCGGTTGCCAACGCGCTCCAGCGCCATTGGCCCCGCCTCCCTGCGGTCGAGGCCAGTTAGTCGGCGCTACGCGCACCGTCCTAGCGGCGGTGCTCGTAGGAGCTGGCCACCGGTGGCAGGTCGGTGTTCACCGGGCAACGCGATGAGGCCAGCTAAGGCGAAGGGGCACGTCGCTCCGTAGTCCATGTTGGCGGAGCGCCTGTCATCCCAAAGCCGGTCGTGTCCTTCCCCTGCTCCCCGTCTGGGAGCAGCCCTTACAACATCCCAGATAGGACACGTCGGCCGCATGGAGCCCCCAGAAGAAGCCGAGCCAACGTGGGGGTCTAATACGTCGAGTCAGCTGGCGGGGCTCACCTCTGAGAGAGGTGACCCCGGGAGTTCGAGGAGTATGGTGAGTTATTACGTCATAATAAATGTTAGTAAATAATTGTGTTTTCTATGTATTATATGTGGGTTTACCCTAATTATATCGGTCTGTTGTGTGTCACTCGGGTTTAGTAGGGCTGTTTACCTAGGTTAGCAACAGGCTAGGATGAGCCGCTGCTGCACCGTGGCTCACCCCACTAGTGAGTAGGCTAGTGAGCTGTTGACGGGCGACCCCTGTGTCCCCGGGGGGAAGTTGGGTCCGCTCCTCCTGGTGGGCGCTCAGGAGGCAGCGTGGTGGGCTGATGGGCAGCTCGGCGGGAGGTCGAGTGTCGGGGAGCATACACACCGTTCGCGACACAGCGGCTATAGGGGCGTACGTGGGTAATGCTTTACTCCCAGTTCGCTGGCGTAAAGGTCCAAAATATCAAATAGTCTGGATTTATTCGAAGGGGTAGTTTGGTCTTCTGAACACGGACATCCCTTTGCCTAGCGTGGGGCCTCACCTTTGCGAATCGTACGCCGGGTGCGGCAAAGAGCCTGATAATTAAAGAGAACTCATCAAAAACCAGACAGCAGATAAGCAATGGCAGTGGGTTTGAGATAATCTGCTTGCTGTTAACAACGATAAATGCAAAGAGAAACACACAAGCGGATCGATACCCAACATCGATCCTACAAATCCGTCTCTTAAAGGAATCTTCCACGGAAAAAGCTCCGCCTCCATTACCACAGAAAAACGATACCTTAGGCCCCTAGCCTCATGAGCATAGCAAAAAGAACGGAACATAAGCGTTAGTTTCGATAATACTAATCCTACACACAAGACAAAATGATCACTCTTTCCGTGGAAGATTCCTTTAAGGTATCGTTTTCTGTGGTAATGAGGGCGGAGCTTTTTCCGTGGAAGATTCCTTTAACTGCTAGAGCAATCACATGTATGTGGCACGAAACCTTCATGGTTTTGTTCCCAGTGTGGTTTGACAAATACGGAAGACATAACGGAATCAGCGTAAGAAGGCGCATCAGAGGCCGTATATATCCCATCTCAAAGGGCCACTTCTACATACCTACCATCCTTCCCATGTAGTATGTTACTCGGCATCGCACATGAGCGTTCCTCAGCGCCCGGTTGCATCAGAGCTTAATGCATTCCATGGCTCTAGTGGCAGATAGTACAGTAACCTGATCGTCGTTGGAAAAAATTGGCGGGACAAATAGTGAGTGCATTATGGAGAAAAAAAAGAGCGTAAACCCGCAAAATGAACCCCTTTTTGTCGTTAAATGCGGAGCTGGATCAGTTCTAATGGAATACATGATAGATATAAATACCATGCCTGGCTCTACTCTCTCTCACCACAGCTTATCACCACCACTGAATCAATGGCCAGTTTCAGCATCTAGAGGCGCGAGCTGTCACGTAGGCAGCAGCCATCACAACTAGCCGGCGATCAAGCCAACTACTGACGAGTTGCCGCAGATGCGCCCTTACGATTAGCCACGAAGACGTTACGCTCCATCCCTTTAGAGGTCCGATGTCCCTAAAAATTCGGCGGTCGCGATGACTGAGAGGTGAAAATGAGCTGGATACTGGACAAAGAGCATATAACGATCTAACGCCTTTCCTTTGCGCGCTAAGGGAGTGTTATACCTCTCATTTTAGCTTCCCAGCTCATGATCACTGCTTCAAGGAGATGTATCTCCATTTCTTCGATATCCAATTTTGCTTACGCAGTGGGTACGACTTGCAACTGACCTGCTTGTAAGTAGGTTTGAAACCCATTTTAGTGAAGGCTCTGTTCAATGATGCTCCACCTCCAGACAACACTTCTCGACTTAGTTCCGCAAACACATCATCCAAGCACTAAACTTGTTCACAGTAACATTACAGAATCAACTGTGTTAATCACATTAATGACATACTTTGAACGCAGAGTTCTTTGTAAACATTCGAGGATTATGCTTGATTACTGAAGCCGCCTTTGCTGTTTCAACGAAATAACAAAACAAAGCCGTCTGGGTCAGGAAATGGCTGTTGAGTGCTTCTCGGCCACTCTCAGTGAGCATTACCCTGGAGAAAAAGCCACAATGCTAAACTTAGAGATTGTAAAAGTCATGATAGCGAGCTCAATGTGTGGAAACAACCGAATTTTCTGAAACTTACTTCCCACTACCATAGGCATACTTCTTGTTCTTCAAAATCCTCGGATCTGCGAACAGCCGCTGCACAATGAAACGACTAATGACTTGGATGAACGCTTCATCTTCACCAACGTTGATCGTTGTGTTGAAAACTTAACGTGGCAAGTGAAAAACAACCGTGTTTGATATTAAGCGCAGACCCATACCAGTTTCTAATCCGAGATGAAGCCAAGCTGGATGGAATGAAAGGAAAAGGCGAAGAAGTGTCGTTTGGAGGGCTGAAGAAGGAAATTATCATGAGAAACGGTCGCAAAGAGAAATAGTAACTGTTACAGCTCAAATTAATAAAAAAAAACTGAAAACCAACGTTCAAAGGCAGCGATTACGACAGGTTCCACAGGGGTGCGTAAAAGAAGTTGGGGTGCTCAATGGTACAATGTTGGCGAAAAAAAGCAGAAAAAAAACCGTTCAGAAAACGCAAAACGGGCCCCTTTTTTGGCCGTTGGTTTTCACTCATGAACAGGTAACAGCTCAGAAAGCGGACGTATGAACGAGTTCACCGCAACGCGTTTGGTGGCACCATGCCAAACCACGCCCAATCGAGTTGCTCCAGTTGTGCCGCTGCTGGCAACGCAGCTCGTCCAAATCACCAACTAAACTAGTGGGCGGATCGCTTTTGGGGGCGGAGTGCTTTCGAAGTCCTGCTCAGCAACCAGCGCACCTTCGTCGTGAAAGCGCTACACCTCGCTTCCCTGGCAGCCAAGTAACTGATTCGTGTGGTGCATATGCTTCCCCGATGCGCTCCCACTTTATCGTAACCAGTTTAGCTCCGCCCGCTACCGCGCGCATGACACGGAAGCCTTTGATAAAACTGACAATCGGTGGAGCTTGGGTTTCACCGCTAACTATAGCTGCTTCGTTAAATGCATTACTGTTCGTTGGAAGATGCCTCTGACAATCAGTGGAGCTTCAAATTTTAGCGCTGAACTATAGCTGCTTCGCTAAATGTACGCATATCGTTACTATCAGTCCTCATCAGTCGTTATCACTTTGTGACCCCCACCAAATATGTTCCCGTCCCACCCCCTATATCATGTCCCAAAATCAGCTCCTGACGACTGCTGCGAAGCGCACTATGAATTTCGTGAAATTTGTGTTTCAGCGCCTCTTATCTGCTCTTATCAGTCGTTATCACTTTGTGACCCCCACCAAATATGTTCCCGTCCCACCCCTATATCATGTCCCAAAATCAGCTCCTGACGACTGCTGCGAAGCGCACTATGAATTTCGTGAAATTTGTGTTTCAGCGCCTCTTATCTGCTCTTATCAGTCGTTATCACTTTGTGACCCCCACCAAATATGTTCCCGTCCCACCCCCTATATCATATCAAAAAATCAGCTCCTAACGACTGCTGCGACGCGTTAAGCCCCCGGGGCGTTCGGTTTCAATCCGGGACCGCCTGGTCAATCCAGGACCGCCCACCTCCGGAAGTGGTGCGTGGCTGGCATAACGTGTGAAATCAGCTAGGTTGATTGCCGTATCAACCGATAGAACGACTGACATCTCCAGAAAACTTGTTTGTACGTGCCTCTTTCCCAAGCCAGCCTCCTTCACTGCTAGTGGGAAAGAGGGTTTTGTTAACGGCCTTGTCGACGGTTTTTCTCAGTTTTTTCTCCACTGTCGTTCCACTTCGCATCTCTATACTCAGTTTCAATCGCCATAATACCCCCTTATTGAGCCCGACTTTTGCCTTTAAGCCAATGCTGATGGTAAGGGTAAAAATCGAGCCAGTCTTTTGCGTCGTCTCATTGGTTTAGATAAATTGATATTCTAAGATGCACACCTAAACATGGATAACTAGAGCCCACTCCCTAATAGGCAACATGTTTTCAATATTATTAATTGGATACTTATCGAACATACATAAGTCTGAGTAGATGTTACAGCCTGCACGGACCGAAAAGAGGCGGCAGTTGACCGCTTCACGAATACGCTCTGGCACATTTGTAGAATTGAACAGACGAAGGGCTCTGAAAATGCTGGAGGTCAGAGCATGTCATAGCAAACACCTGAAAAGTGAAACAGTGGTAGTGAAGGCTCTTCCATGCTATAGCCTACAACTCATG
>MU873218.1:3977-16427 GCA_036418205.1 Ostertagia ostertagi | reverse complement strand
GAATGGCGCCCTATACTAGTCATAGGACCCAGCATACCTCTGTGTTTCTACCTGCCAGACAGTTAGAGCAGCGCGACCCCTCAGGGGAAAGAGTGCTTCATCAGTGGAGGGTAGTCGCGCTGCTCTAACTGTCTGGCAGGTAGAAACACAGAGGTATGCTAGGTCCTATGACGCAACCCTTTTTTGTCCCCCCAGAGGATTGAATCAGAGGGGGATATATCCCCCTGGGGGAAGGATTGAATACCGCCCCATATCAGATGAAGCTCAGAAATGGCAGCGTTCCTCTACATTTTACCCTTACATGGCAATAATAGCCCCTCCCTCGGGGATATATTTCCAACCTCGGGGAATGTGAACGGATGTGTCCCCAAACTCGAAGATTACTTCCATCCCCGGAGATATCCAGGTCCCCAACATGCATCGAGAGACCGTTCAAGGGTAGGAACCCCCTGAGCCTCGACTAGGGGGACATATCCCTGGCCGGCAAGGACGTGGAGGGTCGACGGCAGAGACCGTCCCGGACGGCAGCGTCATAGGATAACTCGAATGATGGGTCTTTTGAGTTCACCCTTGAATGGTTTGTTACATGCCGATGATGGAGATCTGTACCCGAGGTGGCTCCATAGAAAAGCTCGTCGGCAGCACGGACACGCTTGCGTGTTGGTGACGTCATTTTGACGTTAGAGCGGCGGCGAGGGAAAGAGGAAGAGCTGGCATTGCCGCAATTTTTCGATACATTAGGTGCTCCTAGCATTTACTGTTCTCTAACTTCACTGTGTAATAGGTAGTGGTGTAAGTGGGAATCGAAATCAGAGATCGAACGCTAGGAGGAACTTCAGCTCGATTTTTCACCAAATTGGGCTATCGACTCAAGAAATTTGTTCGTCGAAGCATTTCTATTTCTAGCACGAGGATGACATCTACTCGTAATACAATCATTTCACTCGCCGTACTTAATTGCATAGGTTAGTAAAATGCTAGCAGCCTCGTTACTGTCCGAGCAAACTCTCAGTTGCCCTGGATAATCCTCTTGTTGCTCCTGGCGCAGCTGTGACGTCACTAGCACGCGCTCGCGTCCGCGCCACCGGTGACCTTTCTCACCCCCTCCCAGGTCAACCCTACAGTTGGGACTTTTTGAAAATTTTTTACGACCCCCCTCCATCATGAAAGATTTCATACGCCCCCTTCTTCACAACTTCTTTTTCCCTCAAAAACACCGTCGAGCGGAGGGGGTATACGCATACTGAAACGGCAAATTTTCTCCCGCGCGCTCTCACCTCATTACATGTAATTTCGTGCTACCGAAACAAGTACGACCCCCCCCCCCCCCACAAACAAACTCAACAAACTACGACCCCCCCGTTGTACTTGTCCCAACGTAGGGTTTACCCTGCCCCTCTCCCTCCCCAGGGTCGAGATGTACTCCACAATGTCGAGAACCCCTCCCCGGACGATGCTCGCTGCACCCGGCTCTTGAAACGACATGAACGATAGAAGAGGAACAGTAGAAAAGAGGAATGTTATTGCCACAGGTGGAAAAGGCCAAAAAGAGTTTTTAGTGAAGGCACTTTGAGAACCAAGTAGAAGCTCCGTCGCCACATTTGTGACAGATGTACGGCGGGAATTTGAACGCGTGACAGTCCTTCCGGTTTTTCGAATTGTTTACAGAGGCCAAAACAATTTTTTTGATCTTTTCGTTTTATCGTGAATGATGGGTCTGAAGCCGTGATATTGAAGTGATTCACGGGTCAGATAGAATCTGGACAATTCCCTCTTCATTTTTTTTTCTCATTTTTTTTCATGGACGATTCCTTCAACGAAGACTGAAGTCACGGCTAAATTAAACTAAGACTCCATCACAGTAAGTGAAGGGGGAGAGGAGGAGGACAGGTTGTGCGATAGTCCAGGCCACCAGTCCAGTTTTGCAGGGAGGTGAGCGCCCCATGAAGCAAGTTTACTCCCGCTGTTGCACCCACCCTGAAACTTCCACTTCCTGCAAAAATTGGGGTTACTTTAGGCGGGTCAAAGACTGTAAGCGAATATAAAGCGCTCGTTCTTTTCAGAAAACAGGTAACATTTGATAAGACTCACATACATTAAACGCTGTTCGGACCATGTGCCAAGTAAAGATCAACGTAGTGCAGTTGAAGTCGTCGAAGTGACTCTTGAAGAGCACCTTCGACCTCGTCCGGATGCATACGCGTCAAAAATAACTGTAATGGCGCAATTATTCGTGATATGGCTGTAAGATTATCCTTGAAAATATTCAGCATCCGGAATTGATCATTTCTTTTTGAGGAGTGGGCTCGGTTACACCACGCTTCTAAATTCTTCCATTCAAATTACTCAAGGAATTCAGACATTTGGATATGGGTTGTCAATGGACTTCTGGAAATGAGCTGTTGTGCAAATCAATGTTCTTCCCAAATAAGTCTGGTTCCACTTTTATAAGGCTTGGTTGGCCTGGGCTAGATTTGATCATCAGATCGTGATATGTTGCTACACCCCCTCTCAGCAGGGTGAAAATCGGTCGAGGATTCGTCAACGGTTCGTCGAGGATTTCGCCTGTTCAGTCACGCTCTCCCGCGCGGACATTCACTCTCGCCATGCGCGAGCCGTCTGTGCTCTCCGCGCTATTCACTCTCGACACTACTCTCACACAGTGCAGAGCCATGGTCGACAATTCCTCGACCGTTATACCTGCCTCTTACCATTAGACAACAGAGAAGCAGATGATGCACACGATTCATCCCTATTTGAGAGGGTGAATGTCATTGCTCAAGGCAGTTCACACATAAGCGAGATACTCTTGTAAAGGAGGCTCTAGAACATCACCACACTACAGCAGAGAGGTGGCTACCACAGAAGATCTCCAGACTTTAAAACACTTCCATTTCTGGGTCCGTCCGAACTTATTGCATTCATTTATATTTGGCAAGAAAGAATCTCTAACTTTAACTAATTTCTTTCAATATTTCTCGTATTTCTGAGCAACGCCTCGTGTAGTCGCTCATAATAAGCTGATTCGGAATTTTCCGATACTTTATCAAGAAAGGCTAAGGACTTAGGGCGGAAGTGGTGTAGTGGCAAGTGGCACGCTTACCACGCGAGCGGTCCGGGGATCAAATCCTGGGTCGTGAGTCGCCCGGGCCAACCAAGCCTTCCATCCCTCCGGGGTCGGTTAATTGGTACCAGACTTGTCTGGGAGGATAAAAACACTGACTTCTCCCGGAAAGCGAGAGGTGCGGGTTCTAGTCCCGCCTGGGGCGAAAGTTTTGTTCACAACCCAGCATTCTTGTGAAACATTCGCAAGGCGAACTGCGGCCAAAAACAGCAGTTAACAAACAAAAACAAGTCAAAATTCATTGCTAAAGCTTTCAGCCTCGCGGTCATTGCCGATATCGGCTAACCGGCTCAACACGTTATACGTGTGAGTGCTGAAAGCTATGGTACGTATACCATGAAAAGCTGAGTTGGAATGAAATGGTGCCCCGGTAGCGTAACTGGTAGCGCACTTGCCCGGAAAGCGAGAGGTGCGGGTTCTAGTCCCGCCTGGGGCGAAAGTTTTGTTCACAACCCAGCATTCTTGTGAAACTGACTTCTCCATCGGCTGGCCCCCGCAAGTCATTGTATAGGCCACATCGCATTCAAACGCCACTACGAATGTACAAATGGAAGTAGAATGCGTGCCGCATCCCAAAAAGGGATTGATCAACGGCAAATGCTTTATCCTTTATTCTTTAATCAAGAAAGGCAAAGGCATAAGTGGTGTTATGGTGGGCACAGGTTATTGCATAGATCATATCACATTCAAATATCCTACGATCTGTGAATGGAGGCAGATTCGTGGCACATTCCAAAAGGGTCGACCAAAGCTGGAAGCTTCAAAGTTTTTATTTACTTTCTCAAGAAAGACCACGGTGGGTGGTCTTCTATGACACAACAAAAGCAAGAGGTATAGTGAATGTCAGCCCACAGTAATCATTTCTCGAAAACTAGTGCCCTTCAAATTGAATAATACTGTGATCCCATGGGTACGTTCGCCTGAAGATAAGTCCGTTTGGCAAAGAGAGCGCATCGCTGTAGCGTGTGTCTTGTTGAACTCGTTGTTTGTTTGTTGTTCATTGTCTATTGTTTTCTTGAATAAATGAATTTCTTGGGAAACCGCTGTATCAAAAGGGTGGAGCAGCCAGAGGAGCGTGCGTCTTTCTACAGAAATGAAGGCGCGCTGGTGTAAGGGATTTCAGGGTGCTAGAAGAATATTGAGTTGGATTGAGCACAGTACTTGGTATCAGCCGAGATTCGAACCCGGATTTCGTGCTTCTAAGGCAGGAGTGCTAAGAACAGAAAAAACTGATCAAAAGCTATCAACTTTTCTTTCAGTAGCACCAATTTCAACGCAATTCGTCCAACAGCCCTTTGTAGATTACCGCGAGGGGTTATCTGTCATGTTCAGAGCCTAACTAGTTGTATAAGCAGTAAATAATTGTTGTCTCGAGGCGTCTTACCTTTGTTGTTATAAAGAGCTCCTCTCTTGTGATTTTCCCATCCTGAATCAATTCCTTGATGGCTTCACCGATCGCATCCTCGTTCTGATATGCTTCAGCTGTATCGATCAGACGATAGCCGGCCTCGATAGCCGCTTTCACGGCACTTTTTACTTCAGCTGGAGTTGACTGAAAGAATGAATGCTTTTTTTTTAAATTTCACAGTCAAATAATATACGGTCCAGAACACAGTAAGTATACTAAGTAAATGTGCTCTGGGCGAAGTTGAACTGGAACTAGGAGTGCTGCTACCGCATACATGATACTGATAATCCGGCTACAATTTTGCCCAGGCCGGCCTTCCGTTTTAGCATTCCACCCGCCTCTTCAACCTCATCCCTTTGAGAGCGGCATAGAGCACCGTGTTGAACCAAAATCAGTTCTAGGTGCTTCTAAAAGCTGTACGAGCTGCTCTACTTTTGAAAATTTATTCTTGAAGTAACCTTGAAAAGCAGTTGCTCACCTGCCAGGTTCCCAATCCAACTTGTGGCATTTTCACGCCATTGGAAAGTGTAATGGTTGGGCCTCCAACGACCATTTCTGCCTGAAGAGTGTTGCAAAAGGTGAGTGAGTTGACAAAATTGAGTTAACGAGTCGAGCTTACTTAGGAATTCAAGCTAGAAAGCCTTCTAGCATAATAATAGGTTAGCTTGTTAGTACCAGGGAATAAGACGCTATCATTCTATCGTTACAGTGTCCTTGTGAAATCACATTGATTTTCAGGAGAGTACGCTGTGAACACATTGTGAAAGGGAAGCTTACAATTAGTAACATAATTTTCTAAAAATTTACGAGAGAGTTGTGGTGCTTGGAAGGAATTTTCAATGGTTTTGCAGACCGGTGAATTTCCGCATGGAGGTCGAAGTTGATTTGATGGCCGCGATAAACTCGCTTACACGACTTTCACAAGAATGCTGGGTTGTGAACAAAACTTTCGCCCCAGACGGGACTCGAACCCGCACCTCTCGCTTTCCGGGCAAGTGCGCTACCAGTTACGCTACCGGGGCACCATACCTGATATCATAAGGTACCAGCGTAATTGTAGCGCACTTGCCCGGTAAGCAAGAGGTGCGGGTTCTAGTCCCGCCTGGGGCGAAAGTTTTGTTCACAACCCAGCATTCTTGTGAAACATTCGCAAGGCGAACTGCGGCCAAAAACAGCAGTTAACAAACAAAACAAGTCAAAATTTAGTACTCGATTTTATTTCAAGCCACTTAGACGACCGGAAAGGATACGAAGACCGAGCACATATGAGAAGAACGGCGATGATTTGAAGTGATTGGTCGCAAGCGAGATGTGGCGGCAGAACCACAAAGAGCCCACAGATAGGTATACTCTATTTACCGTGGCCGCGTCGTATTTGCAGACTTATTGTCACATTCTTTAGCCCCAGCATCAAAAAGTGGAACCTACGTACACTTTTCTAGTCTACAGTTTCCAAACTTTTTCATCTTGGTACCGCAGGTTCCTAAGAAACACTAACAATTGAGTTTGTAGATGCGCAAGGTGTGACGTTGGAAAACAGGAGCCGTATGGAGCAGTATCCAGCCGGGAGTGGGATTCCAAAACTCTGCCTCTCTACTATGGTCGATGGCGCAATGCTACAGATCGGGAATAGGGTGGAGTACCCAGATATGCAAACTTGGAGACGCATCCCCCGGTACTGCTGCATAGGGCTCCAGATCACATGCGTTACAGGAAGATCCTCAGGGATCGGCGATGCCGATAGATGAGAAAACTGTGAAAGAGAGCCTATGGTGATTCAGTGCTGCCACATCCATGTCAGCGACAGAATGCTGATCGTGAGACTAGTAGACCAATTTTATAACGCCCTTTTGTTCCGAGAACGGGTAATAGTCCGAGAGTAGTCTGTGACTGGTTATGGATCCCCAATTATTTTGACCAAAGTACAAATGACGAACATGACTGATCGATTAGTCTAATGGAACTAATACGTACACGGGACCCTTTGGAGCACTTCGAGTAAGAAAAAAGACCCTCTGAGTCTCGAGTATAAACTGGAAGGGATGATGTGAACAGTTTCTTGCTAGGACATGGTAGCCTCGACCTCTTTGGTCACTTTGCGACCTGGACAATGTGACGAAACTGTGGAGATTAAAAGCAAAAGGTAGGAGCACTAGGCTTTGATAAATCCCTTCTGGGATGCACCACGGACTCTACCTCAATTCGGAATCGTAATGTCATGTGAAGGCAAGAGACGGGGTCGAAATCCTGTACTCACAATTTTAATTGATTGCTGATCTAACGAATCAATCAGAAGCACAAGAGACAACTTTCACGACCAGAGCACACAGTGCATCAAATTGGTTTCTGGCTACAGCAGTTTTGTGGTTGGTTGTGCCCGAGCCAGCAAGCCAACGCTGATAATACGAGAAGGACTTTGGGTTATCTGTTCAGAGGGAGAAGTCGAGCAGATACGCTTTCGAATGCGGAGTGGCGGGAAGTGAAGGAAGTGCGTGGCTATCAGAATCCGTAGCCGAGCACGAATGCAACTCAGGCTACGAGCGCGGTACAACCTGGCCCATATATTTCTTGTACATTAACGGAGGCAGTGGAATGGCACGCTCGACTGTTTCCCGAACTGGTGTTCGCCATAAAACCACACCGCCCTTGAGAGGTGTTTCTGCCTTCGCCTGCATCAATTTTCCATCGAGGCTCCTAAACTCATGGCGCCGTAGGGACTCAGATATCGAAGTCTTCGCCTCCCTCATGAGACTGAGGGAGAGGAGAGGAGTAGGAAAATGTATCCGTTTTCATAGATGAGTCTACCTCATTAGACTAGTGAACAGGTAGCCAGAGCTCTACACCTAAATTTATTGAAGATACTGAATTTGTCACGAAGGGAAACAGGGGTGGCAATGAAAAAAAAGACATTCTTTTTCCACATTCAAACCCATTTAATCACACTCTACAAAACTAGAACCGAATGGTCTCAAGTTAAATAAAAAACCCCTTTCCATTTCATAAAATTAACTTCATATTGCCTTTAAAGGCAAAGGTCGGGATTAATTGGCCACCTTTGTTACTTTCGAGTCAGTTCGCGACCAAACTGAAACGCTCGTTCCAAGGGCTCCGTGCAACTTCGTCGCGTGAAATCTGGCGGACCGCGTGACGTGACATTTACACATTCAAAGCATTCTTTCATTATCATTGGTTGCTAAGAGTGGTTTTGATTGAAAGGAAATAAGAGAAGAGCAAGGGAAATCCGTTCTTCTTTAAATATTTGCAGTTATTCACTTGTAACGCATATCGAAAGTAACTGAGTCATCCATCTGCCAGAGCCTTGAAGTTGACGCGACCAGGCGATCCTAACGATCCGTGAGATGTAAGAGAAATGTTGCGCTTTTTGCAAATTTCATGAAGTTCATGTTGAGGCCAGTACAGGTGAAGTTCTTCCTGTCAAAAAACTTACAATGAGTATAATATGAATAGGTGAAAATTTAGAGCCCTCTGCACCTGGCAGTTGTGAAGTGGCACCGTAGCGATTTTAAGAATTCGCTCGATCTGATCGCCGCTGTAGTTGGAGACGCCTATTGCTCTAGTCAGTCCCTTCTTGTACACATCTTCCAGACAACGCCACGTATCTTCGACTTTCACTGAGTGATTTTGTTCCGTCATATCGTGCTGAACAGATCATGGCTATGGTGATACATCTAGGACACGTCTAGGTCGTCTGCAGTTCTTCGGTCGGGTTTAGGCCATTTATACTCGCGGACATCAAAATCGCACGGCTATTAGCTATTGCTCGCCAAGGAGCTGCGGCGCAACACGATCGCGTCGCCTCACGCACGTCATGCACTGAAATGAAAAGCACGGCGCGGCGTGAACCATTGACGTACACCTCCGTTAATCACGAAATGGATTGATTAGCTGACACTTGATCAATAGTTCTAACTCACGTTGAATGCTACCGGACCATGTGCCAGGTAGAGATCGACGTATTCCACTTGAAGTCGACGAAGGGACTCCCAAAGAGCGCACTCGACGTCATCCGGGTGCAAATGTGTTAAGAACAACTGCAATGCTATAAAGAAAATAGGCAAATAGAGAAGAATTAAATAATAGTAATAAATAATTATAGTACTTACGACCGCATCAAAGTGTTATTGTGAAAGGAAGTGCTTCTTCTAACGAGGGAAGCCTTTCAGGGCCAGTCACGCTTTTTCAAAACGTTTTTTGCATATTGTAGGAATCTATTCATGGACCACAAAACCATGTTTCATTTTCGCTGAACGGTTCCCTGATGGCCAAAAAAGACTCGAAAATAAAAAAAAAGATTGTTAAAATTGGGCGATTCTTACAGATTTGTAGTGACGTTTCGGACTTGTACAGAAGACCACCTGCATATTGAAGGGCGTTCATAAGGGTGTTATCGAAAACAATTTAATTGAAGTACTGTCAGTGGCAGTGCTAAAAGGGGTTTTCATGAGTGTCGTCAGCATCTTAGAAGAGAGGTCGTTCAGGGCAAGCCGCGCTTTTTCAAAACGGTTTTTTTTGCATGTTATAGGAACTCATGCGTGGACTACAGAACCAAGGTCCATTTTCGCTGAACGGCCCCGAGAAGGCCAAAAAGTGGTGAGGAAATGGTCCAAGGATCAATCCCGTGATGACAAAATTTTTGCATTTTGGTTGGAGCTTTAAATTTTCTCAAAATAGCACCAGCGCAAAATTAGGTATCATATTCATTATCAGGACCACCAGTAATTATTAAACTCACTCAGATTTTAACTGGAATATGGCGGAAAAAAGTTGTAACGCCAGAAGGGCGCCAAATGGTGCCGAAGTGGCGTAAATTGGAGCCGTCTGGAAAAATAAATGTCATATTCGTGATCAGAGCATTAGATATTCCTTAAGTAGAAGTTTTAGAAAAATTGAGATTTTGAGCCAGTTCCGAAAAATTGGCCATCGACAGGTCGGTCAGTAGCCCATGGGGTACTCCAGCCAGCGATTGGAAAATGAGTTTCCTCGTAATCCTCTCCAAATAATAAGAAATTCCACTACAGAATAGACAATGGAGACACCCAAGCTGGTGATAGGCAACAGGACCCGCATGAGTTGAAGTCGACAGATTCCCTCTTTTCAAGACGTGATATGTTGGGTCCTCGGTTTGTCCACTCGTAGGGCCTCATCTCCATAGCTGGAGCGATTTCAAGGACAGGGAGTGGTGGTAGATTCTCCCGAACTTTGGATTCCGTGAATCATCAGGGTGTTCCGCTTGATTTCCGTGCAACGTCGTCTTCAAGTTGCCCGCTGGCTGCATGATGACTTGTGACCCATTGTCACTTCTTTTTCGAAGTTACGTCAAAATCTCGTTTTTGGTCAAAACTTTGACAATGGGAGTGCTGATCACAAATGCTGCATTCTTGTTCGGCGTCGGCGCCATTTGGCGCCAGTTTGGCGCTATAGATTTATTCTGCCAGTTTTTGATAGTAAACCCATTTGCAGGGGCTGCTGATGGTCCTGATTGTGAATATAGCGTTAAATTTGACGCTGAAGCAATTTGGCGCTCATTTGGAGGTGACAATCAAAAATGCAAAACTCCTTTGATGGAGCGGAGTCGAACCACAAAGTCTCTTCCTCCGTGTCCATGACGCTATCCACTCGACCATCAGACCACTGCGATTGCAATAATAAGACCTTGCCGCGTGTGCTGCCGGCGCTGCGCTCTATCAATCGCGCTGTACGTGGCTCTTGCGTTCTCTCACGTATTCTCTTGTGATTTCTCTCTCTTCGCAGCGCTCAGTATCTCCGTCATACTACAGCTGCACTCACGAGGGTAATATATTCTATGACCCTTTTTTTCCCTCCCACTCACGTTCACGCCGCACTTCTTTTCCATTTTTCGATCAAAATAACACACCACTTCGATTCCGTCCAGCCCTTCAGGTGTGCCAATCCAGAACTGGCGAAGCCTCAACCTTCATGAAACGTTCATTTCTCTGTTACCTCAGGGTTTTCCGAAGGTACTTTGCAAATGCGTTCGTATTCTTTGAGAAGTATGCATTAACCAATATCACTGAGCTCAATCCGCTACTTTTTGTCGTTTAAAGAAGGGTGAAGAGCAGGTTCTTGCAGAAGAATCGTTTGAAACTATCTGAAGATGAAGACCTATAAGTCTGTGTATAGCATGTGTATATAGTTTAATATAAGGTACATGTTTATACTGCATGAGATGGATTCGCCACTTACAACTAACACGCCGCGGCAACTGCGTTGGTCGGTAAATTCCGCTCGCTCTTCACTCAGGTTTCTCACTAGTCCATTGTTAGCTAATTAGGTTTTCCATGATCACTTCATCTCGTTACCGTAATTTGTCCACCCTATGTACAGGGGAGGGGGTAGGCAGGGCAAAAAAGAGTCACTATCCCTCCTCATTCAAAGCAGAATATTTACGCTTCGCTTGGTAAACCGAATGCACCTAAGCATACTGAAGACACATTCTGAACCATTAGAAAATTCTAAAAGCCTTCACCGACGGAAACAGAAGATTGTCCCACGGTACGAGCTCAACGAGGTGGTCGACGGATAATGTGCCATTACGACTTGATCCGAAATGACGCTGGCCGATAGTTCTCGCACAATCAGAGCTAGTGTTCCCAAAAAGCTCTCCGTTAGTTGACCGTTCAAATTATATGAGCAGCTTCAGGCTGAGCGATTATTGTAGGCCTCCTTGAGCTCGACGGTGATGACAGATGACGTCATATTCTGAGACGGTGAGGGCAGCGAAGGTGGGCCTGCTTCTGCTTATGAGAGGACATCTAAGGAATATTTTGCCGTAAACTAACATCCACAGCGGCACCACACGACGAAAAGTTTGGTGATGTGGGCCGTGGGCATTCTTTTCCCACCGCCTCTTGTTTCCTTTACAGTAGATAATACAGATTTCAGGGCGGATTCATACCTTGGTGGTGATGAGCAGATCTTCGCGAGTGATCTTTCCGGCTTGAATCAACTCTTTAATGGCTTCACCGATCGCTTCCTCATTTCGATATGAGTCACCTGCATCAATAAGACGGTAGCCGGCGTTCGATGGCAGCTTTTACAACAACCTTTACTTCAGTTGGAGGTGACTGAAACAAAGAGTGCTCATGTAAGTGCACAGCTAAAGATTAATCCAAGTTAGAAAACGCTATTTTCTACTTTATACAAATGTTTGGCACTATTTACTCTTTACTGCCCCACTTCTCCGACACTGAAAATGAGCTGGATTTTTAGCGGGATTCTTCCCTGACAAAGCCTTTCGCTTGAAAGTTGCCGCCGGAGTATTTCGACCCATGCAATACAAATATCGCATTCGTTTGGCGTGAAAACGCCTGGCGCTCTAGTCACGAACCGGCGCGAAAAGGCGCCAGAGCAACTTTGATCACATATTCATCGAAAGCTTATATGCAGGGATAGTTGGGCTCGTCCACGGATCTCTTTCACTGAGGGTCCTCTCTCACTGAAAGATCTCGAGCCGGTTGGTGGCGAGGCTACGTGGCGCGACCCCAGGTGGCGGATAGAGAGCAGCGCTGAAGAGTTTGGGATGGATGTTCCCGAGAGCAGCGCTGAAGAGTTTGGGCGAGATGGTGTCGCCCTGTCGAACCCCTCTCTTGACGTCGATGATGACCTCCTTGTAGAATGGTGAGATCCTGGTCGTAAAGTTGCTGTAGAGCTCACGAAGAATCCTTATGTACTGATCACGGATCTCTTTCACTGAGGGTCCTCTCTCACTGAAAGATCTCGAGCCGGTTGGTGGCGAGGCTACGTGGCGCGACCCCAGGTGGCGGATAGGGGGTAAATCGCGGACCAAAAGCCACCATGTACTTGCCCTGAGACGCAGGTGGATTCAGGGGATGGACTCCCTGTTTCTGTAGTGCTGTGTTGATTCATACCAGCTGTC
>MU873216.1:25460-36379 GCA_036418205.1 Ostertagia ostertagi | reverse complement strand
ATTTAAAGGCAGCGATTACGATAAGAGGAAGCGCATCGGGGAAGCATATGCACCACACGAAGCAGTTACTTGGCTGCCAAGGAAGCGAGTGTGGCGCTTTCACGACGAAAAGGTTGCTGAGCAGGACTTCGAAAGCACTCCGCCCCCAAAAGCGATCCGCCCACTAGTTTATGTGATTTGGACGAGCTGCGTTGCCAGCAGCGGCACAACTGGAGCAACTCGATTGGAGCGTGGTTTGGCATGCTGCCACCAAACGCGTTGCGTGAACTCGTTCATACGTCCGCTTTCTGAGCTGTTACCTGTTCATGAGTGAAAAAACGGCCAAAAAGGGGTCCCGTTTTGCGTTTTCTTGACGGATTTCTCAGCTTTTTTCGCCACTGCGTGCCATTGAGCACCATCACGTCTCCATTGAACCTTCTCGAATCTATCGTAATCGCTGCCTTTGATGCAAATCGATCCATTTGTGGTATGCGCCATGTATTCGGCTTCCATTCTGAATCGCGCTATATGTGTATGTATGCATACCGTAACATGACCGACCCACCCGATATACGTATGTACATAGATATGATTTCAGTCTGGCAATGTTTTAAAACCGTAGAAATATCAACTTGGTTGGCCCAGACGCGATGGATTTTACTGAGAATCTTAAGTACTGTTCAGAGTTCATGATTAGGCACGCGATCACGCGAGTAGGCGATTAGGCGATTGCTCAGTGGGTGAAGCAACCAGATCGATACGTATACATTTCTACCCGCCTAATAGCGATCTCGAGCTATGGAAATTGCCTTAGGGATTCGATGTGGGGACCGTTGGTGTGTGGCAGCTGCGCTCCTATGCCATCATTATCTACACCATACATCATGCCTCATGCTGATGTGAAAACAGGAACGTTTCCTAAGGCTGACTGGGTTACGCCTTCTTTATTCCCAAAGCTTAAGCTCAGTGTTCCAAAACTGTAGCGGGTCTTATTTGAGCAAAAACGACAAATGCGGTATGTCGAACAAATTTTCTACAGAAACTAGTTTATTTATTCACTTTCCCTCAAATAGAAAAGACTTAAATATTAAAGTTATTCGAATTGCTAACGTCGATAGACTGCCGGGTGCTTTCACGACCGCCTGGAGTGAGGAATCAGGGCCGATGATATCAATTTTTGTTTATGAACGGCTTCAGTTCACAGTCGAATGTCTGGGGTGATTTGCGTGTAGGATGACAGCAACAACGACAAACTGAACCATTTGGCCTGAAAATTAATTTATTGATTTATCATTAAGCATACAATCAGAAAGTGACAATTGTCCGTTGATATGGTTTTGTCATTTGGTATGGTTTTCTCACTATTTAATTTTGGACATCACCATTTCTTCAGCTCATTGTAGTACAACATTTGGCGCTATCGCAGTATACGGGGGCATTCTCTAGGACTAAGCCTAAAAGGAGGCAGGAGCTTCAGGAAAAATGAAAATGGCTAATGCACCTTCGAGTCTCTCCTCCCCAAGGAGGCTGTTGTCACGTCTCTAACAAAAAAAGGCATGTTTTACATCGGTGAATGTACATGTCCGCTGTTTTAATTGCGCGATAGCTCCCAATATTCATTATTATTTGAAAATCGAAATCGTCCTGCCTTCACATAAGTTTTTTTTAAAGGCAAGATTCGGGATAAAATTAGGTGTGGAAAAGCGTTCAGTTATGAAGCTATAGGTGGGAGGTGGTCTGTAAAAGAGAAGGAAAGCAAACGAAACCACCGATTACGCCCCGTACAGAGACCTCCCCTATTTCAGCCACATTCCACCTTGGATGAAGGAAGAGGCGAATGGACGACGTCGAACGCAACTCCCCCCCCCCCTCCCCCCCCTCCCCCCCCCCCCGGCCCCCCCCCCCCCCCGCCCACTCCCCCCCCCACCCCCCTACTTGCTCCCTGTGCAATTGACATTGGATCGCGTGGGACCGCTGCCTCAAATGCGCCCGCGCTTTTCAAGCAGCGCCACGTGGCAACCGACAGCGAAGGGTGGGGCTTGCGGACGAAGGTGTGAGTTGCGGGTTGGACGAGCTCCTTGCGCCTTTGTCGCGTACTTTCAAGCCGCAAAAGGGGCCCGACATCAACACTTGTCCACCTGCCTACTACCCCCTGGATGGAACAGGCGAGCCCGCCTAATCGCGGAGCGTGCCTTTAAGCTCGCATTGTATTCCGTCTGCAACCACAGTGGACGTCGATTGCATAGCCAACCCATAAGACCATTCCACGTCAATCATTCCACGTTTTTATAGATCGAAAATGACTCGGTCTACTGAAGCTGTCCCATAAAGAAGAGCTATATTTATGCTATTAGTTTTCTTCGGTCAACAGACGGAGCTTCTAATTCTGTCTACGGCCCACACGATGCTGTCACTCATTGCTGACAGCCAAAATTGGTCACGGCGAGTTTTTAGCGAGTCCACAACGACGTCAATTAAAACCCCTGGGGTATTGGCTGGATGAAAAAGTGTACAAACCTGTGTTGGGGAACACATGAGAGGTAGTCGAGACCGTCGATAATCTGCTGCATGCTCTCGGTAACGTTGGGCAGTTGTATTTTGGAATTGGGCCAAAGCTTACAGTCTGGCATGTATTTTGACGTGCAGGCCTGAAAAAGGGATGAAGTTGAATTGGCTCATAATAAATTGTGCGTCAATGGCCTGGACTTTTTACTCTTACGTCTTATGCTTTCCGAAGGACAGCTAAACTAGCGAATATCCTCGCGAGTTTGAATCATTAAAATCTTCAATCTTGTAGATAAGAGCGCTTACTAGATTAGTGCTGTGTGCTAGTGCTTACTGCTGCTTCGCAGCGAAGTCATACTACGATGAACGCTCGCAGAGGAATAATGTCTCGTGAAAAAAGTAAAACATCTTTGCTCTGCATGGCAGGGGATTAAATTTCAGGTGAAATTTCGCCTAGGCCAACCAGACCTTTCATTTCTCCGGAATCGTTCCTTTATTTATTTATTTAATTGTTTAATTATTTATTTATTTATTTATTTATTTATGCGCCCAAATGACGCGCTCTTACACACGGGGTAGATGAGGTCAGCACTTAATCAACATTGAATAAATACTAACAAATAAAGACAAGAGGATCGAAGTCGTACCATCTAACCGCTATCATAGTGGGAAACAGCCATCGTAGAGGAAAAAAGTCCATTGGTGAGAAGAAGTTGACCTAGCAGAAAGGAGAAGAAACGCCGAGTACACGAGTGGAATTACGGCAGACACCCGCACCAGTCGGCAATGGTGCCCTTAGCGCCACAAAAGGGGTCATAGGAGCTTGCCGGAACTTCGAGACACGAGTATACCGACAGCCCTCGTGGAACCGGCAAGCCAGGTGAGAGCGGAATTCCAAGCCTTGTGAGAGCCGAGCATGAGAGACTGCTCAAAGAAAAAGGTTAAGAAGGATCGGATGAATTTCCAGTTCATATTTGGTACTAGACTTGTCTTTTAGACATGAATACGCTGATTTGTAAATGTGCCGGTCACTGCAACCCATTGCATAGACCATACCACATTCAAATGCCACCACAATTATGAATGGAAGTGGAATGAGTGGCGCATCCCAAAAAAGATTGATTAAAGTCAAAACTTTGCCCTTTATCGTTTATTTTGATTTCATTCGGAACTGAAAGTTTTTCGATTATTTTCGAATTTTGTAAATTTGCGTATTTATTTCAGTAGTGGGTTTACATGTAACAATAAGACTAGTGATGCTGGATGAGTGCAAGTCGAGCTCGTAAACGAATGCTGCTATAACAGTCCGCCGAATCACTGAAAACGTGGGGTGAAGGGCAAGGTGGAGAAAGATGGTCTGGTTGCGATTCGCCGAGTATGAATGCGATAGCGAAAATTTTATTAGCAGGCAAAGAGCTGGCTGTCCGTAGGAAATCGAGCGACAAGCTGTTTCGGGAAAAGCTGTCCTTTTGCTTACGTTTTAGTCCTGTACTGGGGCAAGACACAATTTTAATGTCAAAGCAAAAGAAAGAAAAAGAAAGCAGCTGATAATCGATCAAATGTTCACCTCAGAATGGCTTTTCAATTCGCCGTTTTCATTTCTGTTGAAAGCTGTCCTGCCTAATCGCAAGATGCGAGGCATAGTAGCAGGGCTATGCATCCAATAACCGTGTACTAACATACTTTCTAACAAAGCGGGACTGACCAGAAGATCCAGGGGGCGGCAGGCAATTTTCGCTTCTCAAAGCCTCCTCCAGCTGATGGTGAGTCTGAGATGCCTCATTCCTGCGATAGCGCGTTATTTGTTTTCCAAACATGAAGCACAATTCCGAAAATCCTAAGGCCATTCGGGAATTTGCACGAAGGGAAACATTCTAGCTCGCATGCATGTACAAACGGTTTTAATGATCTGGCTGCTCTTTCCTGGTCGAAACCCGGCGTTAACCGCAATCACAGACCGGTGTTATGAGAAGTAAAGAGGTGCGATTGTCAACACATTCTACAGTCTTTATTTTTCTTCTCGGGGGGACACTACTTCGTTTTTGGAGGTTGGTATAGTCAGAAGGTTTCATCAAAAGCTTCAGTTATAGTGTGGTTTCAGTTTTCTCCGCGATGTACGATCGGGTACGATCGGTGTGCATGGTGTATTTCTAAAGAATTTTTACATCATAGACGTCTTAGGTGTCCTAGTTTTTTAGACGACTGAAAAATTCCATCTAGTCTAGCTGTACCTTATTTTGGTCGATTCCCATGCATCGGCGCTCAGCCACGAATAGGGGATTGATCATGGCGACATCTCCGCTAAAAATGGAAGCGATCAGTCTCAGAAATCTGACCTTGACATCTGCTATTCAGGTACTGAACTAGAGGTTATGTAGTACTGTACTTGCACTGCTCAACAATCTGGTTCGGTACTGATAAGGATTGAAGTGCCTACCGTCGGTGACATTGGCGTCCACAGCTCTGTTGGTAAGAGCATTCGCCACATTGTTGTTCGCTTACTGTGATCTCGCGTAGGTAGTTGTAGAAATTGTTGAAAGCCTTGAAAAAACACCAGCATAGTATTTTTAATGTGTATTGATTGATGTATATCTAATGGGATTATCTTCATCGGCTTATCGCTGGCCTCAACATAGTATTGGATGGCGTATCGTTTTTCCGGGTCAAGAAACGAAGCGATTGGCCGAAGATAAGTGGACGAAATTCGCGATTCTATCGGCCTATTGGAAGGTCAACGACAATGACTGGTTTGATGAGAGCGGCTAAGAAAGGATGCGACAGGGACACGACAAAAAAGGGCTAATAAGAGCTGGATTTCAGAAAATTGGCTCTAACTATTTACCGTTCCCCATCGATCCTTCAGCAGACGGAAGAAGACATGTGACCGACATCCTTTTCGACCAGGCAGCAGCTGATCGAAGTAGGACCGTTGAAACCTGAATGCTTTCTTTGTGACTTCTTTAGGGAGCTCTTCAACTTTCGACTGACCTCTTCTCGTTGCCCTTCAACCACACACAAGGTCCCCATTCGGACCAAGATTCACAGTTCGGCGCCTGAATAGGGTTCCCAAACATGGCGCTTATTTGGCCATCTAAAGAAATAGTATTTGAGCTAGCTGATGCTTCAGAAAAACGAGCACTAAGAAAAGTACCTGTTATGCTTATAACTGAGATCAACACCAACGGCAGAAAAAGTCCCATTCTGAAAAAAAAGAATGTTAGTTTTCAGTGGGCCTCTTTGTCCAAGCAAAATCTTACGGTGAAGAGAAGTCAACTGCAAAAAGCGAAATTCGTACCACGAACTAAGAAACTCGGGTTGTGCTGTGATCATAGGGTGCAGGCGCGACGCGGCGTGATTTGTGGATCGACGTGCTGCTTTGTATTTTTGACGTACCATCTTAGCCGATGTCATAGTTTGCGAATCGAGCGATTCGCTAGCGAATCGCTGGATCCGAGCGTTGCGCCAGCGAATCGAAACGTTGCACCAGCGAATCGACCGATGTACCAGCGAGTCGAACTAGGTACCAGCGACTCAATAGTGGCGGGACCCAACGTTCAAAGAAGCTCTACTTTAATAGGTGTCACTATGTCAAAGGTCGCATTTCGGAAGCGTCACTGTCAAGTGACTTGGCGCAAAGTTTCGATTCGCTGGCGCAACGCTCGGGTCCAGCGACTCGCTAGCGACTCGCTCGATTCGCAAACTATGACATCGGCCTTACAATGACCTCTTGCCTATGAAGCCGACGCAGCACACAGTTAGTCATAATCATTGTTATAAGTCATAATTATGTTAATTATTATAACTATGGTTGAACAGTTAATACAATGATGGCAGCCTGACCGGCCGGGCACCTGGTGATTCCCAAGCCATGCCCATCCGCGGTTGAAGAAGAGCGCAATCGCGGCAAAAGGAACGGAGTCGCAGCGCATACTGTCGCGGTTAGGCGTAGTTTAAGTAGAGTGCACCATACTACGTCTCATATCGCACAGCGCGCGCATGCAACTCGTCTCTTTGCCGCGTTTGCGGTCTCTTGCTTCGCGCGCGATGGGCCTCTTGGGGGACACCCATGAGCGCCGCACGGGACACCGACGCGCACGCGCGTCAACATTTTGTCATCTATTTTTTCTGGCTTGCGCTCCTTCTTCCCGAATTTTTTCTATTTATTCTATAGATAGTTTAATATAATTATAAAATATATGTTCCTAAGAATAATTGAAGTATGTATGTTGTTTCATACGGAAGATTTTCCTAGCTTCATGAAACTTCCGGATTCTTATCACTCGGTGCTGATTTCTCTATGCCAGGGAACCTTATAAAAAATCATAGTAGATAAGTTACAAAATTAAGTCATAAGTAAATTTATGACAAAGATCAATGCGTGGCAAGCTTTTGACGTCACTTGGCGAAAACTGTTAGTTCTTACTTTTTGCTGTCTTTAGCTGTTCTTTTCTACAAAATTCTACTGTCATGTATACGGCGAAGTCCTACGCTTAAATCATTGTTGAGATTTTCTCATAAAATTCGTGACTTTTGATCTTTAACACGTTGACGACAACGCGCGTTTTGGGTTTTTGCGCCGCGTGGGACCACGGCGATTTTGCAGGCGCCGCCGCCTCACATCAAATCCGTGAATTTTGAGCTTTAAATACCCAAAACTCGGATGCAACGAAATGTTTAGAATAGATATTCGATGTGTCAAACTTATCAGAAGGGACAACTGTAAAAAATCGATCGAATTGACGTTTTCTGGCGATGAAAGGCAAGTTTCAGTTGCTTTTGCTGCAGTGAACCTCAAAATTATTTTTGACGCGGTTGCTCACTAAAAACATATGTCTTGCTATATGTGTGGGTCTGTACTTACTTCTACTGCTCTTTTTTATGACCAAGATTATCAGAATATAAAGGAAACTAGGAATGAACACAATTGGGAAATTCGTAGGGCTTAGAAAACCTTCGCTAAAAAGGAGCATATTCAACCATTCAATGAACCTCGCCGTGTCTAGTCATATTATGGTGTAGTCTATGGAATAGATGCAAAAAAATTAGAAAAGAAGTAGCGCATGCGCGAAAAAAATAAATATTTTGTGTGTGCAGCGCATGCGCTGCACACGGTCCCACACGGTGCTCAAGGTGTGATGCGCATGCGCTGCACAATGTCGTCAACGTGTTAAAATAAACGAATGTGAGGTGGGAACAGCGCGCTCTCAAACCGCTCCTGCCCCACGTGGCCAAGAAGGTGAAGCGCACCATGTCGTCAATGTGTTCTAATCACTACCTAGTGCAAAATTGTGCAAACCAAATGCGAGATCTTTCAAATGTGTGTCTGCGCATAAAATCACCCCATCAATCAATATCGATTTATTGAACGAATTACAAGCAAAACGGAGAATAATTCTTGGTTCTGGCTTTTTCACAAAAATAATGATTATGGTTTGATATTCCGAGGTGGCGCCCATAAGTGAGTGTGGCCCTTCAAGCCGCGTGCGGTTGCGACGTGGCCCGCTGGCCACGCCATCCAGCGACCACTTTTTGGTGTGAATTACTATATCGCATAAATTGAGGAAATATTGTTTGAGAAGTCGTCGACTATAAAGAGAGCCTTGCGGGAACTCAGTTGAAAATGCATACGTTAAGCGCTACTGAGCTCTGCCAAAGGTACATATAACGTTAGGCGAACAGGATCGCAAGCGTGACAGGTTCCTATTGATGGCTAGGCCATGCTCGGAACATTCATAAGAACTCGTTGCGTAGACTCGGCATAACGACGGACGACCTGTCGTCGTCACATGGAACAGTGGCGACGTAAGGAAAAAATTGGTCATTGTTACAATGAGGACAATGGGATTCTTCTTAGCATGGAACGGCCACGAAGCGTTGCTGATCGGCGACACATTGGGGCATCGATATGAAGAAACAGTAGAGGAAATGGCCACCGCAGTTTGATACCATTATACCCTAGAGATGAGACTGGTAAAAGAGTGTTACTGTAAAGAGGTAACTATTAGGCTGAGTACTAACCAGGAAAGGCATTCAACTTCCCATGGAACTTTGAATTGAGACCCAGATATATCGATAGAGCTTCAAACGCTGATTACAAATATGGAAACTAAAACTGCAAAATGAACCTGCCAAGGAAGTTGTGAGCAGTCAAAGTTGGCTGGAAGTAAAGCGTTACATATTACCGTGCTAGCCTCCAGGCTTTCAAAGTCGCCGTGGAGCAGTGGTAGTGCTCTCGAAATTCGCAACCCACAAAGAGAACTTATGACCTCCCGGATAAAGAGCGAGGGCACTACCACTACTCCGCGGAGACTGAAAGCCTGGTGTCCAAAACGGTTCATATACAGCGCTTTACTTTGGCCAACTTTGACTGCTCACAACTGCACGCCCGTTCATGAAAATCGCCCGGAAAGGGTGCTAGATCCTTTGCAAATTTAGCTGCAGCATCTGTAAAATTCCCCACTGCAGCAGACTGTTGACTGGCGCTCTTTCAGCTGTAGCACTACATCGCCTCATTCTCTCCTTGAAGCGCTTCTCTCATTATCTTAACACGGTCGCATTACAAAGGTGAGCGAGCCCTCAAATTCAAACTTTTTCGACAGATTCCTTCCCTTTTACTTTGCTGCTGGACCATTTCGTTGCAATTTTTCATATTTGTGTGCAAGTACCACACCAGTTTGATCCTGAGGCATGCCTTAAGAAATTATAGGAATATATATATATATAATATATATATATATATATATATATATATATATATATATATATATATATATATATATATATATATATATATATATATATATATATATATATATATATATATATATATATATATATATATATATATATATATATATATATATATATATATATATATATATATATATATATATATATATATATATATATATATATATATATATATATATATATATATATATATATATATATATATATATATATATATATATATATATATATATATATATATATATATATATATATATATATATATATATATATATATATATATTATATATATATATATATATAATATATATATATATATATATATATATATATACTTTAAAACCTTATGTTAATCACGGCGAAAAAGGGCGATTTCACTATCTGTGATTTAAAGGAGGAATTCACGATTAGAATGAAGGTCGAAGAAAGGGAAACTGACCTAGTTGAGGGACCCACGGACCTCCTGAGGGTGCGAACTGACGCGCAATTCGCATGGAAAAATTTGACCTCGGCGACCTATCATGCCTCAAAGCTGGCGGGTCCGGCGATCTCCGCCCACCGATCATCTGATCACTCGCCGTAGTTCAATACGTGGCGAGTGATTAGATAGCTGAGAGAGCGTAGTGTTGAAGAGGGCACAGCGATGAGAGTCGCATCAATGCTCGAATCAACGGGCAAGGAAGGGGACCATTTCTCGGGTTCTGGGCCGTTTCTCATGGTTCTTCCTTCTTTCGTGTACCACTCACCATCCCTAGGTTAATTTGAAATGGGTTGCTTTTTCATCGTGAATTCGTCCTTTAATGATAAAGTTTGAAATGAAAGGCATCCATCAATTTTTTGGGTTCCGTCACGCATTCCAACTCCATTCAGAGTAGCAAAAAGAAAAGTGTATGACTGACCCATACCCGTTCGGGCCAACTAAGCCATCCATCCCTCCGGGTTGGTTAATTGGTACCAGACTTGTCTGGGAGGATAAAAACACTGACTTGTACATCGGCTGGCCCCGCAAGTCATTGTATAGGCCACATCGCATTCAAACGCCACTACGATTCAAATGGAAGTAGAATATGTCGCGCCCGAAAGGATTGTTCACCCCTTACTTGCTTTTGATTCTTCACTATTTGTCAAAACCAGATTGTTAGGGTTTTATAGATCATCGCATTTGACTGAAACAAAGCTCATGACTGGACGAAACAAACCACCTTTTTTCTATTGAGCGATTTTGTTCCCCTTCAAAAAGCGAGAAAGTGTCGGGTGCAGACCATGCACCACAAGTGACGACGGCCTTCACAAAATGTTAATGTTTTCTGCCAATGAAATGATTAGCCTGTTGCAGTTGTATTCTATCGATTGTCACTAATTACAACTATCATTTACCAGAAATCAGCTATCACTATGAACAACTTCTAACCAGATTTACTTGGAGGCCGTCGTCAGTTGTGGTGTTTGGTCTGCACCCGACACTTTCTCGCTTTTGAAGAGAAGGTTACATGTGGTTTTTTTGCAGCTAGTGTTAGCCATCTGTTTAGCAGCAACCTACCACGGGTTTCACAGTTCCGGAACATTCAAAAGTCAGTCTACCCAGTTCAGTGCACAAGTGTTCCCATACTAAACGATCTTGAGTTGATTTACACCATAATTTCAATCACAGATCAGTCTGAGGGCGCGGGTCACGGATCAAATTG
>MU873216.1:5111-23711 GCA_036418205.1 Ostertagia ostertagi | reverse complement strand
ATCAATCGCACTCTGGCGACGAAAAGTTTGGCGATGTACGGCACGAGCTCAATTTACTCGTGGATAGAAAAATCTGGTGAACATGCGCATCACTGGAACCAATGCGGCGAATTACGGCTGTCCTTTACTGATGGTGGTTCTCATAAGGAGTGGCGTTTTGGTCCTGCAGATTAGAAAACTTACGTTATAGACGCGATTTGCAAACTAGTAAACTCTTCAAAGAGAAGAGATAGGATTCGATCATTTCTGATAGAATTCGGTGCACGTTTGTGGTCATCAAATGCAGAAATAGTTTGCAACAGTTGTGTAATCAAAGGAAGATGGCCAGAACTTTTAGGTCGATTGGATGCCAATGATTCCTCAACAGTGTGTGGAGCACTTTTCCGAGCGGTCAGCTACTGCACTGTTTGTGGAAGAGGTACGCCCCTCATGGAATCGTATTTTTATTCAAATGAAAGTCTTGGTTGATTTTTGTTCGGACATCGCATTTTCAATCTGCAGGACACAGCATTTTATTCTTGAGGCTGATTGAGATCTCCGTTTTAGGCGGATGATGTGGCCGCAGTGCTTTCTGGTCTCCTGGATGTCATAACAATCGAGGTTAATGCAGTAGAAAGTGTAAGCAGAGCAGAAGAGACATTCACAGATGTGTTCCGTAATGATTGTGAAAATCAAGCCAGTTGTGAATCAAATCCTTGTGCTGCCGTGAGTTTAAGAATACCTTTACTTTCAGTTGAATTGGTTTTGTATGATGTGAAATCTACAGTAAGTCGCACCAAGCCGTGGGAGTGGTAGCATGATTTCATCATGAGAAGATATCTTGAAGAAATGTTGTGCTAAGCGCTAAGTGTCCAAACGAATACGGAAGTGGGATGCTCTTCTTCCATGATGGCGATAAATCATCTTCAAAATATTAGGAAAGCTCAAAACGTGTCAAATTTGCTCCCTTTAGCTGTACTTGTTTTACTGGTAATCCCTTCGTCTGTCGTCTGTCGTCTGTCTGTCGTTCTGTATGTCTGTCACGAAATTCCCTAGCTCCTCGGGATCCGCCTGGAGGGACCGGGTCAAGTGTGGGATGGGTGGGCAAGGTCTCACGAAATACAAAACACACATCAGCTAAGCGGAGCCCCGCCCACAGAGGGCGTGGCGTGCGTCGAAATGAACTGTACTGACGACCAAGATTTCGATTTCAGTGACAAAACACCTCGAAACTGGGCCAAAAAGCACTATGAAAATTTCATAACTCGGTTGGGAGAAAGCCTACAGAGCAGAAAACAAATTGGTGTAGGGGAGCAATGTCTAAGGTGTTCCCAGCATACATGACGTGGGCGGAGGCCGCCCACAATGGGCGGGGCGCGCTCTGAAGTGTACAGCATTTTCTACAAGTCCTCATAATTCGGGCCGGAGAAGTCTTAGTGAGCCGGAAAAAGGTGGATAGAGGTGGGTGGAGGAGTGGAGCCCAACTACTGTTTGGTGGGCGGAGCATTTCCAAGGTAGGCGGAGTTCTCCACAAAACTTTGTGACTCTGGAATGCTGGAGAAGTGAGCGAAGGAAAGGAAGTGAATTTCTAATGGTGTGCGGAGATACACCAAAAAAGCAGGATTCGCCGCCAAAATTATAAATCGGCTCAGAGATAGTTCAGAGATCGGGTAAAAAGTGGGAAGAGGTTGGCGAGGAAGAAAAAGATAGGTGGGACATGCAAAGAAATAGGCGGAGTTTACCACGAGGTTCATAAATCGGTCCGGAGGCAGTCCGAGGCCGGGAAAAACGGACAATTGGTTGACGATTACGGACAATTGGTGGAGGAAGGAGGGAAGGTCAAAAGCCATCGGTGGATGAAGCATGGGGCAATCGGATAGAATTCAGCTTGAAAGTCAAATATTCGAAGTGTATTGGGCCAAATTCGAAAATTTACGCCGCACCATCCCATATCGCCGCAGAACTGTGCTGTGCGCGCAACGCGTGCGGCGCCAACTGGTGCTAGGCAATAAGATAATTTCAATCGAGACACACAGCTGCCAATAAATGGCCTGGTAAAGATGGCAATCTGATTTGAAGTCACCCAGCAGTGCGACCCGACTCGAGTCTCGGCTTTCTTTCTCGATTGTCGATGAATTCGATTAATAGCCGATATTTTCTCCGTGTGAAGATAACTCTACACTCTGACCGTACTTTTTCCCTCGCTGATCTAATTGCCCTCAATTAACTTGCTCAGCTGGCCCCTTTTAAAAATTACCCAAAGATACAGTAGCGGTCAAAAGTGTTCGCCGAAACGATTTTCATTATTTTTCTCGCTTGAGCAACGCCCTCCAAAGATTGATATACTATGTTTTCTAGTGTTTTTATATCCTCAAGTCTTAAAGAATCAGGATATTCAAAAGAAAATTTTCGAGGCACCATTGATTTTTTCTGGCAAAAAAAGAGAAGCACGAAAAACCGTTTCGGCGAACACTTTTGACCGCTACTGTATCTTCAGCGCACTAAGGATCTGATTCACGTGTCACTCAATTGATCAAGCTTCACCTGCTTCTGGATCCACTCTTGATGAGCCACTTTACCTTCCTCACCGAAAGACAACTTTAACCCTTTCTGACCTGAATGTTTTCCGTGGAGAAAATTTCCTTCTAGCTATTGTTTATTACTTGTGAGCATATAGGTATCATTATGGCGAAATTTGGAAGCTATTCGATCACAAACAAAGAAACTAAAAGCTTTGAAAATTGGCCCACCTTCTTAGTTTTTAAGCTTATGTCGAAACAATTCGAAATTTCATAGTTATGCCGAAAAAGTTTATAATCTTGCACAACATTATAACCCATAATTTTGATTTAAGAATGGATCTACTTCAAGTATTTTAAGAAAAAGTGACACTTACTTGGCCGGTTGCGGGGACCAGCGCCGATTCATTGTTGCACTTGTACACAAATACTTGTAATACTAACAGCAACACACAATGAAATGGCAGGTTTAGCTCATAATTAGGAAGGGGAAGGTTGACTGAAGCAACCTCTAGCAGGATTAGAAAAACCATGCTGTTTCAGCGGCTATGTAAACATTTGGGTTTGATGGTGGCAATTGGGTGTGGCTCACTAGGACAGAAAGCGGTTTTTTCGCGTTTCGCAGCGCGAAACATTTTTCGCTGCGGGAACCTCAGGTCCACCGCTGATCATCAGTGGACCCGAGGTTCCCGCAGCGAAAATGTTTCGCGCTGCGAAACGCGAAAAAGTCGCTTTCTGTCCTAGTGAACCACACCCTGGCAATTGCCACCGCTAGGGCCGAAAGGGTTAAACAAATCTTGTTCATAAATGCTTATTACCTAACACCAGACGGACAGATACAGAGACAGTACGAAGTTCACGGATAGACAAGGATGGAGGTGAAGCAGGCTTCAATTTGACTGTAGTACATGTTAATGGTTTGCACAGATGTGCATTCAAATATCATACAATGCTGAGCAAGAGTCGAATGTCTGGCGCATTTTATAGCTATCTCATGATCAACGCTTAAGGCACCAAATCTTCGTTGAGACCAAATCGAAAACCAAACCTACTGTTTTCCGCAGCTTTCTCACATTTTCAGTCTTCAACATCTGAACGAGATGATACTGCGGAAAGTGTTATCGCGATGATTCTGGCAAAGCTAAACGACCCTCAAGCAAAACTGAACCGACGTGAACGGAGAGCACTTCAGAGGCAATTGGATATTGCTAAGGTTCGTCGTTCCACCCTTTTTTTAGCTGCATGTCCTTTTCTCTGTTTACCATACAACGTGTGTAAGATAACATGATTCTTTCTAGGGTGTCCAGAAACCTTACCCTATTCCACAGTCGACAAATGACGATATTGTCGTGGGATCAGAGTTTAGTGAACTAACTCCGATCGCTACCGGTGGAAGAAGTCGTGAAGGGGATGAAGCTATTAGGGTAACACATTCGAAATTGATTACGTTATAGTGACTGGTGTTCGAAATTGGTTACGTTATAGTGACTCTAACGAATGTTGCTATTTCAGCAGAAATGGCAGGAAAGAAGTAAGAGTTCGAGCAAGCGTCCCGTAGACGGGGGTGGAGAGTGCCAAGCACCATTACCAAAAATAGCAAAGGTTCAGGTGAGGCAGCTTTTTTCATTCATGTGGCAAAGACGCTTCTGAAAACAAGTATGGCGGCGCATACAGTCAAAGCCTCAACAATGGCAGATGTCAAGCAAAGGCAGTCTAGACCAATTGCAGTTCTAGCGACACTTATTCATGCACTGATGTTCTTTGCAATTGCAGAATTCATTTTGGAATCGCCGAGTACCTAATTATACGCATTTTGCACAGCGTGGAAATAGGAAATAGGCAGACTGAGAAAAAAGTCATAGTATGCATCCAACAGAGATCCCGTCATAGAAGGAATGTGCTGAACAGGTTGAACGATAGTTTATTTATTGGTTTGTTACAGAATCTCGTTCCACCAGCTATGAAGTCAGTTTTCAACGTCGGGACCGCATCGATGGTTCAGCGTGATAGGTGAGCAGCTTGCTTAACAAAAAAGCTATTTACTGCCGCCGATCTTCTCTTAGTACAACCTTCTTGGATGAATTCTCTTCTCCAAAGAGGATTCCACGATGAGGGCGAAGGTCGGTGACCTAATGGAAGGACAGGCTTCAAGGGTGCGGGCCGACACTCAATTCAAATTGAAGGACATGCTCTTGTAGATCTAGCATGGCCTTTCCCCCGGCGCAATGGCGCCTGGCCCTGTGCTCCCTCGCTCGTCTCGTGTCTGAGTCTAGTAGTCTAGCAGAGAGAGAGAGAGAGCTTAGCATTGAAGAGGGCAGCACCGATGAGAGTCGCATCAATGCGCAAATCAACGGGCAAGGAAGGGGTCCCATTTTCGGGTTCTAGGCCATTTTTCTCGGTTTTTCTTCTTTCGTGTATCACTGACCATCTCTAGCATTAATTTCCAATGGGCTGCCTTTTCATCGTAAAATCCGCCCTAAAGCAATTATATTCCCAGATTCGATAGCAAGATCCGCTCGATTTCTGCATTTCTTATATTTTTTTCGATATGTTTGTCGTTCAACTAAAGGAACTTCTTCAGTTATATCGGATATTTATTTCAGTGCAACGAAGCCATTTGAAAGTACTCGAATGAGCTATGTGTGTCCGTCACTGCCGGCAAACAATTTCTTGAAGCTGTGCAGGTTTTCGCCGTCTGGTTCATTTATAGCAACGACATCTGCTGACAACATGGCGAGGATCTTCGAATTGGACGAGGAACGAGTGAGAACATTGTGGCTTATCGTAATAAAATGCCAAAGAAATTGAAAGAAACCTAATGGTGATTACCTCTGCAGAAGATGTCTCTGGTGGCGAAAATCCCGCTCGGTGATCCCATTTATGATGCGAATTGGCTCTGTGGAGGAGCTGATAAACAACTCATAGCAACCACCGCCAAGCATCATCCAATACATCTCTGGTGCAGCGACGGTGCACGATATGCATCGTATCGAGGAATAAACCATTTGGTGAGTTGACGATGTTGTTATTCCTTCTGTGACTGAAAGAACCATGCTCTTCGAAGACCAATCAAATAGCAAGTATAATATGTTCACACATGTTCCAGATTTTTGACTGTAGAGATAAGTCAAGGTCGCGCCACGAAGCTGTGCATCTTTCGTAACGTCAACCTAGCTAAGCTGTAGCCAAAATGGTTCAAAAGCTATAATTTAAAGCGAATACGAATGGGGGCAATAATGCCGCTACCGCTTACTTAGCTCCGAGCCCGATTCCAGGCCAGCTAAGATCCCTTCCTCCCGTAATCGAATAAATTACACTAAACTCTCCCGCTAAAACACTCGAAGACCGACTAAGCATAACTGTAGACCGATAGGTGTTCGATGAGTTTTGATATCTTCGTTTAAAGGAGGAATTTACGATTAGAATGAAGGTCGAAGAAAGGGAAACTGACCTAGTTGAAGGGACCCACGGACGTGCGATTTGACGCGACCTTATTGCCTTCAAAAGCTGGCGGGTCCGGCGATCTCCGCCCACCGATCATCTGATCACTCGCCGTAGTTCAATACGTGGCGAGTGATTAGATAGCTGAGAGAGCGTAGTGTTGAAGAGGGCACAGCGATGAGAGTCGCATCAATGCTCAAATCAACGGGCAAGGAAGGGGTCCATTTCTCGGGTTCTGGGCCGTTTTTCGTGGTTTCGCTTTCTTTCTGGTACTACTCACCATCCCTAGGTCAATTTGGAATGGGTTGGGTTGCTTTTTCATCGTGAATTCGTCCTTTAAGGCGAGCCCAGGATTCACATTGTGTTGGTCCTTAGATCTAGAGTTGAATTAGCCTCACACGACATAAGGAGCATGCAGGAATATAAAGGGTTGACTTCTGCAAGAAGTGGCCACAGTCCATAATAAGCTGGCGCTAACACATTTAACGCGAACCAATGTTTAGTGAATTATGCATTATCGGCTGTCCGCTCTCTCCAAGACCTTCCGTTTCAATAGTTAGAGCGCGCAGGTAGCTGCTCGCTAAACTGTTTTGTTATAACGCTTGAAGTAACAGCGGAGGTATGAAGTGTAACGTCAACAATGAAAAAAGGAAGAAGATGTCGTTACGAACGAAAATGAATTATCCCTCCAGAAGCGGCGAGCAAAGCGCATTGAGTTTGGGGGGGGGGGGGTCGATCAGTTTGACGATCATGCGCCATCCTCAACTTTTTACGCTCTGGAACTTATTCCGAAGTTATTTTTTTTTTTTACGCTTCTGAATCATTCCGAGTTTTTTTTTGCGTATCATTTCTCAGGGAGAGGCTCAATTCCGATTAGAAATCCCGGACCTTACTTTTTTGGCCACGGCTTCATCAAGGTGTCTACATTAAAAACTTAGATTACACACCAGACACAGGTACAAATGTCCCGCTTTTAAACGGGTGTTGAATCGGTAGTTTATCTCTAAGGATTGTGAATGATGATGGCTGTATATTTTTTGTTTGTTTAGTATGCATATACAATTATTTAGGACGAGTTGAGTGCTGCGTATTCCATTGCATTCTCAAATGACGGTAGGCGGTTGTATGGTGGCCACAACGCGAACATCTGGATATGGGACACGGATCGACCAGGTCGACAGCACACCACAATCAAGACATGGGGTACGATTGGCTTTACCCCTTTCTTATGAAGAGTTTACCGTGAATTGCATTCCATGTCGCGAGTGTTTGTGGAATTGACTAGGAGACGAAATTGTGTTGGGCATTTGATGTATGGCGGCAGTATGAGATAGTCCATGTTAAAATGATATCGCACGAGAAGGCAGTGCTTGCTTTTGGAGTTGTTGTAGGGAGACAAAATTCGCTCCCAGGGAGCTGATATGATAATGGTTTGATAATGGTACCGCAGCACTCAAAAGTCTTCTGTAGAATACTTGACATGACCTTTTCTCCTGAAGAATCAAATCAAATCAATTTTTGATGTTTTAGAGACAGTACGTCTTCACTATGTAAACAAGGGTCTAATGTGGAATGGGGAAAGAGTTCAGAAAAAGAAATTATTTCACTAGAAATTGTCGACTATGACCGAATTCCAAGTAAATTTCAATTCATTGTGAAAAAACTTTCAAAAAAAAACAATCATTGTCAGAAAACATTAAGCAAATTCAATGCTCTATTGGTAATCTTCTGGCCATCATCCATTATCCCTGACTCTGCCGACGTTTCCCCTACCTTCTTTTCTATGGTGTTTCTATGACACTTAGGATAAGTGACTGAATTGGTCCTTCGTCAGTAGCCCTACAGTGGAGGTGATCCACAGTGGAGGTGCGATGCTTTTGGTGCTTCATTGCTAGAAGACAAACTATGGAAGAAGGTAGGGAAAGTATTTCTGGTTTTTGTGTATTGTTGTGTGTTAGAGAGGCTTTGTTTGTGATTCCGGAGGGGGTTGTGGTGGCAGAAGAGGAGAAATCTATTGTAGCGTAGGGCCAAGTTAGTCTGTTTGCCAATTTTGGCGAAGTTTTCACGAAGAAAACATGAAATGATTGACTTTAGAGCACCTGCCGTTCCTTTGGTCATATTCACCTCACCTCCCGCTCGCAACGATTCTGGAGAGAGGTAGGGGGGGGGGGGCAAAATGATAATATGTCGACCAATCTCAGGTTTAAGTACCATGGAAACAGACGGATTGGTGATGGTGGTTGGGGGACGTGTGCGCGGCCCCTACGGTTGATGGTGGGGGGGGGGGGGGAAGTCGTGTCGAGATATCTGGAATGGGGTCACGAAAAGTTTGAAATCAGAGCAACGCGATTTTTAATCTGCCGGAAACTCATCCCCAGTCGGGGCTTTTCTGAATGCACGCGACGGCGTCATTGGCTTCAACTATGTCCTACTTGGTAATATTTTTTAGTTATGTATGCGATATAGGTATTGATTCCACAACTCAAGCACCTTCCCGCTCTCTTCCTTCTTGTGTCATTTCTTCAGAAAATATGTATCGATTGCAGAAAGGCAAACTGGTGGCCAAAAATCCATCATCTCATGTATTGCAATGAATAAGTCATTCGATGGAGTGTACGCGGTGGCAACCTACAGTGGTAGTGGTAAGTTGGTTTTGTATTTTAGCGTATTCGTTGTGAATCAGTATGAGAGAGTGTAACAGATGGAAGGGCGCCAGACAGCAGCCTTCTGCGGACGGCAAACTGTGTCTGATTCATCTCAGAGACTCTGAGCATTCAAAGTCTGGTAAAGGTTGAGTTTCTTTCGTGAAGCCGTGAATGTTCAAAATTTGTGCGAAGCAAAGGCATGGGACGTGATCGAGTTTAAGGAGTCGCGTTGTCGGCTCGACGATTCGAATGTGCTCGGTCGAATGCACCTTTAGTACTGGAATCCCACAAAAGTCCAGAACTCCGAATTTTCAAGCAAGCTGCTCTTAAAGGGGTTCCAGATGGGTTTGGTGATACCTGCTTGCGTGCCATGATGGACATCTTCCTCAAGCTACAGGAGAAGCTACTTTCGCTAAAACTGGTGAAGGGAGCTTCGAGAATAAATGACTAGTGTTGTTCCTTATGGAACGCTGAATCGTTGTTTACAGTCAGGATTCGAATTGATTCAGCTATTCAGAAGACTGAGTTTTTTGAGTTCCCGCACTTTCGCCCTGCACCAATTTGATAGTCAATCACCCACACGGCTTGTCTAGGGTGTTCGAATTAGCTTAAAGGCAAACCCCGGGATTCAAACTGTGCTATGAGCGCTTCGTGGTGATAGCTTAGCTGCGGAACGACCTGAAAGTGGGAAGGAAAGCAAGAGAAATCTTTGGGAACGCTGAAATTAACCTTAACCTTCAATAAGGTCGGATGTGGTACGATGGCGAGACAGGGCGATCAAAGAAGACAAAATACGCGAGAGAGCACGTCGTTTGAGAGAGCACGCTGATCTCACCATCTCGCGGTGGGTGGGAAGCGTTGCAACGGGGGTCGATGGTTGCAGGCCCGTAAGGATTAGCGCCCTAACCGCGCAATTTTTGCGACGAAGCTGGAGTGATCTAGGTAGGTACGGACCTTACAATTTCCCTCGCGGTATCCTTCCTACTAGTCGGGCTAATCCCGGGGTTTGCCTTTAACCTACTTAACTAATAACAACCTTTTTCTAGTTGGCTTCTACTCCGATCGCAGCAACTCCTTGGAATGCATGTTTTCAACAGAGTCAACGGCTATCACCGATATGCACTATTCGTACGATGGCCAACGGCTGTATGTTGCTCCACGCAAGGTTGGTATCACTCACTGTTTGTCTCACGAGGTAGGTCACTGCTCTACATCCTCTCATCCCCCAAACTAGGGGAGCGATCAACATACGAACTGATCGTTGCGGACATCCCCAATTTCTTTCAGCGCAACCTTTTTGAATGAATCTTGCCTGAAAAACATATGGTGCGACGACTTGGTCACCCGCTGGAAATGAAAGCTAAGGTGGTATACGGTACCGTGGGAAAGGAAAGAAACCAAAAAAGGCCTTCAATTATCGGAACGAGGCTTTTGTGCCTGGTGATTTCTGCGCTGTCGAGGTGCTTCAGTAGCTGTTGTCATTAACGTTGAGGTATCGCTCTAGCATTCCACACTTTTCCCCCGCAGACGGCGACTTTCCACCACCAGCGATCATACGTCGGGTATGTCACCCGGAGGGAGGTGTACCCTCCACGAAGGAGCGGCCGCAATGGTAAGGCCTCGCCTAAACTTGCAACGGGCGCGCCCTTCGCCATCAAAGTATGCCGTCTTGGTCCTTCAGGAGCCTCCCTTCACAAAAGGTGGATGTTCCCTTCTTCAACGACCCATTCACTTCATAGAATGAAGAGGTGATCACAGGTGTTATTGAAGCTGCGTTCAGCTGTATTTGTAGAGTTTCTAACGAAAGGATGTTTTCGAGACATTGTTGCCCTGGTCCTGTTTCATGTATTACCTGCTTACCTGCTGATTACCTGCTGTGGGAATCGGTGCTTCCCGGGTGCAGTTTAAATGTGCAACTGAAGAGCGATCATTAGTTGTTTTCTCATAACACACATAGAAGTTCACTCGAAGTAATCTCCATAATGTTATATGTTGGACCTCTGTTATGTGTGAATTAAACCTGGTAGTCGCTCCAATAAGTAGAACAGTGCTCAGTAAGCCTTCTACTGGTATCTAGGATCACTTCTCAGACAGACTCGCAGGAGAAACCTTCCGAGTTACGGGCCGCAGCAGTGTTGGCAGCATATGCTGCCGACACGCCCACTAGTCTATGACTGGCTGGCTCGCGTCTGCACACAGTAACCCGTGCGATGACAGCCAATCACGGACGAGTTGGCGCTGTGAGGTGATAGCCAATCACGGACGTGGGCGTGTCGGCAGCATATGCTGCAGACACCGCTGCGGACCGTGACTCGGTGGTTTGTCCTGCAAGTCTACCTGAGTTTGTCCTTTATCAATACTTCATCTAGCTCACCTATGTAGCCTCCTGTTGTATTTATAAGTTTTGAATCGATACCAGACACCACGATATGATACCAATGTTGTCTATCTTATGAAGCTACAATTTACAGTTGTTCAGGACGGTGAGATACTGTGTTATGATATGAGAATGCCGGGCAACATTTTATTCAAGATGCTACGCCCTTTTACGACAAATCAAAGGACATGCTTTGACGTGGAGAGGTGGGCCTTTAATGTTTTCTCCACGTTAGTGTGATGTATGTATGTGCCATTGCTGATCCACCATAAATGATGTAATCGCGCTTCCACAATTGGGTATGTCGTTAGGGTGTGAATTGGGAACGCTAATATTTCATCGCTCCCAAACTTTGGGCACAAGGTGATTTCTGATGCGTCCGCTGCGTGGAGAGACGTTTTCTCCAATTTACGTATAGTGCTATCTAATGCTGGGACACACCTACCAGTTATGCCGAAAGGGTAACATCTTATGAGAGAAATTGGTGGGGCTGGGTTTCTCCAAGTCTTTCCTTGACTGCCTTTAAACGAGGAAAACTCACTTGTTGGCCAAACAGAGATTCTGAAAGAAGCTAGAAAAGTTTTTACTTTGAAAGCGTAAATGATTGTGAGTCTTGACGTCTTCCTTGACAAAATTGTATCAGTACTTTAGTTGCGTGTGAGCAGAAAAAAACTTTATTTATCCGAAAAAAGAACATCTTTCATCAAAGGCACATGTCACGATTGAATTGGTTTTTCTCGCTATCAACAAGTAAATTAGAGGTGCGAAGAGGACCATCATTAGAAAAAAATAGAAAATGAAATAGAAAACGTTGGAATTACGGGCTTCCTCTCGCTGTAAGCTCTATAATGGTAACAGGAGAAATACAACGTAGCGAGGAGAGGGAACACCGAGAGAACTCGGCGTAGAAGAAAATGCGGACACAGCATATGCTGAGTGCGAGTGAAACTGCCGGCGGGCGTTAAAAGGCCTTCGCACCCTTGCCGCGCACTTCGAGTCTTACAGTGCAGGACTTTCACGCTTGAAGTCCTGCTACATCAAGCGCTCTAAGGAAGTACAGGGTGGTCCAAAATTATGAGGACCGCGTGCGCGCGCAGTCATATCCACTTTTTTCCGTATCGCTCCATTTTCATCTCGTTTTCTGTGCACTATGTGAGAGGGTACATTGTCTTCTTCCTAATGAAACCAAGTTTCATGAAGTTCTCAAAACTAGTGAAATAACTACTTCACTTTGAGTCAGTCCTCAAATTGAACTCACTAGGGGCTCTGGCACGTTACATCTAGCAGCAGTCTAACCTATCAGGAAGCCCTTATGAGCAACAGTTCAACTCTTCAATAAGTTTGGAACCACCACAGATGGAAAATTCGGGGACTCGAAAGTTACAGTTACCACCAGGATAATTATCAGATGCAGAAACTAGGTCTCCCCTTGTCGACTTTCGTACACCCAAAATGAAAAAATTGATGCGAAAACCCAGCCAGACACTCTAAAGAATCCAAATCTGTAGGGATAGAAAGCCACACGAGTAGTCTACTTGGGACTTCTTACAGGACCGAGCACCCAAGAATAAAGCAAAAATTCTCTAAAAGCGATTTTTCGAGTTCGTTGCTTTCGAAGAATTGTTACAATGGAACCTTCCATCTGATAGCTCTAGATTTCTGTATTTCACACCCTGGATGCAAGCGCAAATAAATGCCCCACAAAGCTTTGATTCCCTGAAGAAGGCAGAGCAGAAGGCCTGGAAACATTTGGACACGCCTCAGTTGCGTGCCACCGCACGCGCCATCCCCCTCATCCGAAGGCTCGTGTTAACGGGGGAAGTGGCAGATCTCAATTCTATTCTGGAATTACTTTGAGGTAAGAGTTACAAATACTTCCCTGAAGTTGGTTTGTTCCATCAAGCTACTATGCGTTTTTAAAGACACAATGTCTTGGTCCTCATAATTTTGGACCACCCTGTAATTGCTTAGGCAACAAATTGCTACCATAAATTGTAAGGCAGTGAAAATGAACATTACTGGTGTCATCCTTACTACATATACACTGCGCCCCTCAGTTATATAGCCACCTACAAATTGTTCAGAATCTTGTATTGATAGAGTTTTTGAAAAACTACTTATAGAGAAAAATGAGGGACAATACGTGAAACGGTTTTATAGCGAAGAAAATGCCAAAATTTTTATGTTTGCTTTTCCAGAAAGGATCGCTTTCCTCATGTCTCCAAATGATATAGCCATCCCATGTTTCTTCGCCCTGCATTCGTTTTGCCTTGTGGAACTGATCTACCCCCAGACATACATGAATTTTGTCTTCACTACGCTTATCAGAGAAAAGTGAAAACAAACCATCAATGAATATAATGAGAAAGAGAGAAACAAATAGCGCAAAAAGGAGAGTGATTGCGCCATAGTAATTCTCATGTGCCGCATGATTTCAGTAGAAGCTACAGAATGATTAAACATTTTCACAGGCCGCAGGAATCGAAGCAAAAATGGGCTCTCTAAGCTAGTCTTTGCTTTTCGATCAAGATTAACGCGATCTTATGTAAATAAAACACAACTTCATTAAGCTGCGCATGCGCAAAGGTAGATTTCTTCATCTCTGAAACTCAATCCCTTGCTCACGATACGTCATGTATGTATGTAAATACTCAAGATCTGATTCCTAAGCGGAAAGTGGAATGGCACCGGTGTGTTTGAAAAGAAACCGTGGCGAAACTGAGTTATTTTTGCGAGCCAAGAGTAGCCAAGCAAACTGGGGAAAAATCCGCTTCTTGTCTGTTATGTCTTACTTTGCAACTGCTTTCCCCTAAACTTTGCCTTGCGAATGAAAATTTTGTTCAAAAGATTTTGGGCGGCAATGGTGGAGTGGCAGGGGGGACGCTTGTCAACGCGCGCGGTCCGGGCATCAAATCCTGGGTCGTGAGTCGCCCGGGCCAACTAAGCCTTCCATCCCTCCGGAGTCGGTTATTTCCTATCAGACTTGTCTGGGAAGGCACTGACTTGTACATCGGCTGGCCCCCGCAAGTCATTGTATAGGCCACATCGCATTCAAACGCCACTACGAATGTACAAATGGAAGTAGAATGCGTGCCGCATCCCAAAAAGGGATTGATCAACGGCAAATGCTTTATCCTTTATCCTAATGAAATGCTTGAAGATAGACCCACATGAAGCGAAAAGCGTCAAAAGAATCGCAGACGCAAAGCAAAGCATAATAAGCCGAAAACGGATTCTTCTTCTGTTGGCTGGCATGGCCTGTATCATTAGGGGACACAGTGTTTATAAAACGTTAAATCTGTTTGTGAGTGTACGTGTTTGTCACAAAATTCATGACAATTCGCAGCAGCGAATGGAATACGGTTCTAATAAGTGATGTCGAGGGTGAGATAGAAATTAGTTCGGTGGGGGATAGAAGTGATGAAGGCTGATAAGGGGCCCTGAAACACAGGTTTCGTAATAACTAATCGGCGTGTCTACGAGCACGCAGTCCGTTGGTTCAATGATGCCGGGGTGGGGCGGAGCGGCGACATGTTCGGTGGTGGACAGAAAGTGATAACAGCTGATAAGGGCTGATATGAACGATATGCGTAATAGCGTAGAGGTCATTCCAAAGCTCAAAGCTCACGGATCCAAGATAAGACAGAGCATCTCAACTCTTCTTTATTTGCGTTTAGTCATTGTAAGCTCAACCCTTCGGACCGCTACACTCACGGAATTTCCAAGAATATATGGAGGATGTATAAAGAAATACGGTAATGAGTACTGGGTATTGCTATATCAACATCATTAGCATCAAATTTATTTGACCTCTAAATTTCTATTTTTTGGGGGACGTTCGATGCCGATGATTGGTTGCCTTGACTTTCTATTAGCACACGCATAATCCACTGCGCTTATCGAACCAAACATATCGAGTTAGAGCTTCAGTGAACTTGGGCAGCCTATGCAATAGTGACTAAACGCTTTCGAAAAAAATGGCTGTTTTTAGCCGTTAGCTGCTCGCGTTGCGAAAGCTATCACAAGAATGCTAAGTTGTGCTTAAATTTCGCCCCAGCAGGGACTCCTACCGGATCTGTGATCTGTGAGTGCTGATACGCTATGGTATCTTTACCATCGGAATTTCTCAAGGTAGGCCCTGGTGCCTCACACGCTATAAAGAGCACTTAGGTTTTGTCACTATGAATGCATTGCTGCACTTGTTGTCATAAAAGTTCGTAGAGCATGGGGCTTACTCGAAAGCAGTTAATGTAATTACTTTGACGAAAGCAGAATTGATAGTATCTGAAATTTTTTTTTCGGATCCGTCTAGGTCTTTCCTTGATTGGGGTCTTTTTTCTAGGCAGTGAGGTGAAGGCGTCCAAAAATATCCTACCATGTCTGTCACGAATTCCTAGAGAAAAGAAGAATTGAAGGAAGAGCGCTGCATGACTTTCTTTTTTCTTTTACTCCTCCCCAAATTTAAGGACGTTGTTACGCATTTAGTGCTGGGCACTACTTATTCTCCGGCACATCTGATGGCGATTTGGTCATTTTCGATCTCAGCAGATCGAATGCCAAACGTTGAAAACTCCTACTTTCAAGAGGAAACGTGGCTGACTGCGCAGTCTCTTGTGTGAGGTAATACGGTAATACTATAACAAATTGTTATGATTTTCTTTAATTTCAGTCAAGATACTAGAGTAATTTTAATCTCCAAATATCGACTTATATCAATCACTCCTTCTAGAACTCTGCCCATATAATTACTCATGTTTTAACGCATTTATTATTATTATTACTTCATCGTTAACTATTACCGTTTCCCTTCCTTTCTTTATTGTTCGATCGCAGTATCACATCCCATCAACTTCTCACTCTTTACCATTGCTTATCTTTATCCTATCCATTTTGCTCTGAACCACTGACAACTGGAAATAGCCATCTTCATGCCTTGTGCTCTTCTGTTGTATTCTTTACAGTATCTTTCAGCACTCTTCTCATCTCATTAATAAAATAAATATTATCATCTTTAGAAAAAAAATTAGCCTTGCCACTCTGAAAAGTCGTGATGCATCGTAGCTCTTCTATCATTAAAGGCAGAACCCAGGCAGAGGTCGTGTGAACTCTTCTCTTCGGTCAGAAGTATAGAACCCTAGGGGACAATCACAAATGTGGCGTTCACGTGCACGGAATTCGACCGACAAGAACGCTTTGGGCTTGCAAAGTAAGCTGCTCGAGCTGCAGCGAACGAGCTCTCTTATCAGGCCGTTGTCTGGTGCTCTCTCATCTGATGCGCTCTCTCGCCCCATACTCTCCTCTTCGCGCTTAGTCTCTCGTTCCTTTAGCACAGCCAATTAGGAAGGTGAGTGAGCCCTCAACCTGAGCGTTTTCGACGGATTCTTTTCCTTTTTTCTTCACTGCCGGCCCACTTGGCACCGATACATTCACATTCGTGTGCAAGAGCCACACCAGTGCGATCCTGGGGCATGCCTTTAAAGGAATCTTCCACGGACCATGGACCAGTGGGCGGGACCGGAAGTTTTTGTGACGAAATGCATGGTAGGTACGGATCCACGTGTCGAACGCACGAACGTGAACAGGATTCACTTCAAACCTTCCCATGAACGTGGATCCGTACCTACCATGCATTTCGTCGCAAAACCACTTCCGGTCCCGCCCACTGGTCCATGGTCCGTGGAAGATTCCTTTAATGCGTTTCCTGGTTTTGTGAATATGTCAAATGGCGGACCGACGTGTTCTTGTTGTTTGGAATCAATTACGTCATATCGTAATGCAGTATTACCCACCCTTTCATCAACTACAGGATTCTCCTGTTTGTATCACTTCGTTTGCATAGCCTTCCTCAAAGTAGTGATGTTGATGTTTGCACATCAGTGGTTTTTTTTCAGCCTTCATGAGGACAAATCACCTCTGGTAGCACTGTGCACGGGTGAACGGGTGTTCCCGAAACCAAGGATTTCAAGGTCGAGTTCTTCGGGATCAGATTCTGACGACGACCGAATATATCGCAATAGACGTCATGATAAGGAACTGAATAATTCGCTGCAACTATGGGCATTTGAAGAGGCTGCAGTTCAATAAATGATGTGAAGCACACATTTCACTGTTCATTAACGCATTGCAGCCCGCGTGCATCGCCGGGTATGCACGTCGAAACTCCCACATCTGACATTTGTGCATCGCCCGGTATGCACATTGATTTTAAGCTCCCCTTATATCTTTTTTCATTACTTCTGTGACTATAGAAGTTCCACTAGTGCCTTGAATCCACTAAACACATGGCTGCTCTCCATCTTCAATTTCAAGATACTTTTGGAACTTAATTTGCACAACAGTGCCTCACAAGGGAAGGATACCAGGTCGAAGTGGCCATTTGTAACGAGACCTACACCACTAGATGTGTTTTTGGACGCTGATCTCGAATCTGCTCTCCAAATCTGCGGAACGATTCTCTGAACGTAGTTGTGTTGAGTTGTAACAGCTTCGTTTCCATTGGACGAAGTGTCATGAAACTCGAAGAGAGTAAAAATGGGATCGAGGCACTGACGGAAGGAAGCGGAAAACGATAATCATTGATGCAGCTTATAACGGGCGTCTAGAAGCAAGTGTCACCAACTTCGTTACACACTTCGGCGTTGACAGTAGAGTGTTTTCACTGACATGAGGTTATGGAAGATCGGTTTTCACATGATCATAGGCGACAAGTATTCCAATAAAGGATACCCAGGAACAAAAAGAGTGTACAAAGTTGATTAAGAGATGTTTTAACCGAACGATTCGATGTCTCACGGGCTGACAAATTTTGACGAAACCTACCATGTGGTGCGCGTGGTAGCGTACGGAGCTAAACTGGTTCATTTATAATTTCACCATCATCATTTAGCATTCAGCATTTATCATCATCATTTTTATGTATTGTCCGGCATATGTTGTAACCAGTTTAGCTCCGCACGCTACCGCGCACATAAAGCGGTAGGCTTCCGTGAAACTAAACAGCCTGTGGAACGTTAGGTCCCACCGCTAAAGAATGCAACGCTGATTTGCATCATGAAATGCCTTAGCCGCCTTTTTCATAGTTTCCTCATTTTTGCTGAAGCTCACCGCTTGATACGCGAAAGAGGGCCGGTGACCAAAACTTTCCTTCAAATTTATTTGCTTTGAACGATGTAGTTTCTTCATTTTCAATGCATGTTTACTTTACCTACATACATACATTAAATGTAGGCCCTTTATCAGGGCAATCCCAGTTGGGAAGAGAGAAAATTTAAAGGAATTTTCGTCCCCTAACCCCTTCGGGGAGGATAGCATACGGCCCCTGCAGAGGTAAGGCCGCGTTCATAGTTCGCGACTCGGGAGATTAGGATAGTAGGCGACAGGATATTAGGATAGTAGTAGAGTAGGAGATTGCGCTGACAAGATTGGATACGTATCGATTGAAATCGCTGGAGAGTAGTAGATTGGGCGACTTCAAGCGAATAGATCAATACATATCTAATCTTGTCAGCGCACTATCCTAATCTACTATCTATACATGTGTTGCAAAATCATAGGACACCCCTCGGTAAGTCTCCTTACAGCTGCATTTTTTTGATCCATCCAGCAACGATGGTAGCACTTGTTCCGGTGTATGGTAACT
>MU873215.1:15339-26564 GCA_036418205.1 Ostertagia ostertagi | reverse complement strand
ACGGAACTCTCTGGGGCAGGGGTTTGATGCTTGGGTGGGTGTAAAAGGTGTTGGTATTGAAATATTAGGTACCGGATATCTTAGTGTCGCTTTTCTGAGTTCAGGAAGTTTTGGGGCCGATTACTATGGAAAATCAATATCCCAGAAGGCAGTTTTTGCTCATTAATATTGCGAAATATGTTGCTTACCGTCTTCTATTGTTGGTTCACAATTTAACTTTCCCCCAATTTTTATACTTTCTTCTGAAAATTCCTGGGTCCAGTGTGCAAATTCGCATGTGTGTACCAAATGCATCAAAATTCTTGCTGAGAGCTGTAACCTCCGCCCACCAAACCAGCATTGCATTTGATGGAGGGAATACTACCATTTAAAATGCTCATCGGTTTTTCACAGTTTTCTTAAAAGACAGTAAAGTCTTTGAAGGGATGCCCGCAACCGTCGCCAAAAAGGTGGTCCTAGCTAAATCAGTCAAAACGGGGCTGCACCAGTCTTGTGCTGGAATGGTAGGACACCCTAGCAGTTACTGATCGATGGTGCACAGACGCTCTAACGAAGTTGATTGACCAAGAAATTCTAATAAATGTGCTCATCTGCTACTCACGTGTGCTCAAAAAGGGTGCGTTTTTGACCCATGTGGCAAAAAAGACTCCGGGAAAAAATTGTCCAGTTGAGCTGGTAAGTAATAAATTTTCCACCAAACAGTGCAGACCCTACTCTAACTAAATGTATACATATTTTGTCCAGGCCCAACTGTTTAGCAAGGTAGAGGGATGATTTGTCAGATGATGTCAAATTCGACCTACCTCTCTTTTTCGTCTCAAAAAATTCCTAACTTTAATCGTACGAGGTTTTCACTCATACTGGTAAATGGGAAAGGGCTAATGAGTCATTCGATGGATATGCCGTTTCACTCACTGGATTTTGAATTAAAATATTGGTGGTCCGAAACTCGCGGTGAAAAAACGACACTAAGATATCCGGTACCTAATATTCCCATTTTTCGATAAGTTGGTTCGCTTAACTCTTCGTGCTGTCACTTAGTGTTTTGAAGTCAGACTTCTTAACGGAGTTGGCATCTGGCGTGCCATAGGGACACAAATGGATTAGGTGTTTCATGGGTGGGACGGTTTATGGCAAATCCCTAATAGCAACGCTTGTTGGGGCGTCAGGAGCAGGAAAGGATGTTTCCAATCGCTTGGTTGCGTGTAACAGTACCCGATCGGATATGGGCCGGAAAACTGTATCTCTGTTACGGCCAATGACATTATTCAACCAGGGCGAAGAACAGGCAGGAGCTTCCAGGATTGAAAAATTTCGGAGACCCCATCACCGGCTGTGGGGACTGCCTCTGGTATTCTTTTCCCGGATCGCTTTGTGCACACATTCTGTGAGATAATGATGTGGCTAACGTACAGCAGGTCATAGTTACGTCTAGCTCTTTATGCTTCATTTTTGTTGCTCAAAGGTCTAACAATGAATTTAGAAACCTACTCGAGCTTATTTGAATAGATTTGATTAATTTTACCTTCGGAGTAACTCCAAAATATGATGGAGGTGGTCGTCGAACATTAAACACGATGTGCTGAAAGGAGCATCAAAACATTCAAACCAAAGAGTGGAGCCTCAAACTTTTGGGCCTCTTCAAAAACGTCAGTGCATTCATATCCACTCGGATATGCCATACATACAGGTGCGCCCTTTGCCCACATAACATCTTCATTTAGAGACAGTGATTGCAAAAGGTGCCAGAGCGGTTCAGAGGGAACATGGAGGTACTCAATGGTACACTAGTAGCAAAAAAGTAGAGAAGTCGAGGAATAAGAGAACGCGAAAATTAATTCCCTTGTTAGGCCGTTGATCTTCGCTCAAGGACAGGCAGCGGCTAAGATGGACGTATGGACGAGTTTATCGCAACGCGTTTGGTGGCACCATGCCAACCATGCTCCAATCGAGTTGCTCCAGTTGTGCCGCTGCTGGCAACGCAGCTCGTCCAAATCACCAACTAAACTAGTGGGCGGATCGCTTTTGGGGCGGAGTGCTTTCGAAGTCCTGCTCAGCAACCAGCGCACCTTTCGTGTGAAAGCGCCACACCTCGCTTCCTTGGCAGCCAAGTAACTGCTTCGTGTGGCGCATAAACTGCCCCGAAGCGCTCCCTTTTTATCGTTATCGCTTCCTTCAGTGGATTTTTACAGCTCTGGAGAATGTGTTGGTCATTGATTACACAATATTTCAGGGCAATAGTAATACTGAACAGTATCTCTGCTGACTGAAAGAGCGTCGGCTCATTTTGGTAGTCATTAATCAGTTTTAAGGAGTTTTCTTCTACAATCTGAGATTGACAGGCACTCAGGGGCATATTTAGTCCATACACGCTTTATATGATCAGGTGCTCTTTTATTGCGCTCCCCTATTGAATCTGGCTTCGAACAGAAACGGCGATAGCGCTGTCACTACAACTCCCCTCTCAGCTCATGAGAACGTGCATCTGGACTACCATAAACTCTAAGTGTCCAGAATTGATACACGTTTTCATCTGAACTCATTGAGGCTTGGCACAAAGTGTAAGAGCAATCAAGGTAGACTTCTAGCTGATAGGGTAGGAGCCTACCATCTGCGCTATTTTTTAACTAGTCACTTGTTTGTGGTTTTTCCTGAATAAGTCTGCTTCCAGCTGCCCAATCCACGCTTAACGGATACTCGAACATCTCTGTAGGCTTCGAGCTTCGTGTATCTGTTTCAGAAAACTGATGCGGAAAACGGCTTGGCTTCAGAGATGATCGAAGTGTGCAAGATGAAGAGCATATAAGAAAATCGTAGGAAATCTTCGGTCTTGCGCTCTTCCATGTCTCATATTACAGTTCGAAGAACTGGACTTTATACGGGCGAGCAGCATTTGGGTAGCGTTATCGAAGGATTTTAGTAAAATTTCTTGCACACTATACAAATTTACGTGAATCCAACAGGTTAATTAGAAAACTAGTAGTTACCAACATTTTCTGAAAAGTTCTTGACTCGTACGTGGCAACATCCAGTGTTGTCGTTCTCCAAACCGTGAAACTCCACGTAACGTGAACCAGCCCTGATATGCGACGGGAAGCTGTCTTGATATTTTCTGCAAATTTAGTATAAAAAAAAACGACGCCGATGGCAATTTAGGAGGGAGAAAAGACGGCGTTGGATTTAAAAAAGCAGGAACAGTGAGAATTCTCAAATATTGCTTGACCAGATTCCCAACGCAACTGCCGGAACATCCTTTCCCTGCGAAACTTAGCGTGCCCCCTCCTCACCTTATCCTCCCCTCTTCCCCATGCTCTCCATTTGTGTAGTGGGAGTGGCGCCGCTTACCCACACGCGCTACCACGCGAGCGGTCCGGGGATCAAATCCTGGGTCGTGAGTCGCCCGGGCCAACCAAGCCTTCCATCCCTCCGGGGTCGGTTAATTGGTACCAGACTTGTCTGGGAGGATAAAAACACTGACTTGTACATCGGCTGGCCCCCGCAAGTCATTGTATAGGCCACATCGCATTCAAACGCCACTACGAATGGAAGTAGAATGCGTGCCGCATCCCAAAAAGGGATTGATCAACGGCAAATGCTTTATCCTTTACCAGATTAGTCCCCCGTCAACCGCCGGGACCTTCCTTCCCTGCGTAAGCTTTGCACCTTCCGCTGTGTTCCCTTCCACCTGAGGCACCAAAACTTCTTGGAGGTGACGCGAATGCACAGAACAGCGTTCTGTTTTAGATGGCATCATAAATCATGACATCACGCTTTATGACTTTCAGTGCTTGCTTGTCCCTTACTTATGTTGAAGAATAGCTTTTTCTTCGCTCCTCATTCGTCGCGCCTCCCTTCCTCCCCACATTGCTCTCCAGCTGGTCTCGAGGCGTCTACATCCGCGACTATGAGCTCAAATTCGCTCTCGAAATCTGTATAACGATCTCCTCTGTGCCATATTAATCGTCGATTCTTTTGATGTAACTTTTCAAAGCAAATGACATTGTCGGCATTAGCAAAAAGGGCAGTGCATCAAACATCCCACAGGCTCCTAGCTGTCCAACTCTAAAAGTAAAGTAGGTGCTTATGTAGCCGTTGGGGTGTTATCATAATCATGCCATTGCAAAACGTAGATGAGCCTAAGCCCTGCGAGCTGCCAGCCGCAGCGCTTTTGATAAGTTGTTCAAGGTTCCTAGCGTAACTGCCTGTATCAACTACATTTCACTTTGCAGACGGACAAAGAGACAAACTACTCACGTCACACAACAAACCGACACACCAAGGCTACGGTTTCTATAATAAAGTGATCCTTTGTTCGTTGATCGAGAATTCAACTCATGAAACGTATACAAAAGGCCCAACCGCTGCGGTAACAAGTGATTTTTTACGGCTTTTTGCAATGAGACAGAAGCTCGAGTGAAATCCCAATATAGAGACGGGCTTCCTGCGCAACTACTTGTTTCGGCAGCCGCGGTGCAATGCATGAGACACCGGACACACCTCACGATGGTGCCATCGCATACTTCAAGCTCATTGTATACTCGAGATCCGTAAGTTGGGGTAGGCGTGTCACCGGAAGTGACGTGTGCTTGATAGAATCTATGTGGATAAGGGGCTTCCAATATACATCGCGAGATATCAGCAAAGCATGCTGGCAACGACTTATCTACGCAACTTCTATCAAGTCCACGTCACTTCCGGTGACACGCCTACCCCAACTTTCGGATCTCGACTGTAGGTGAAAATACGCTCTCCAAATCGTTTCTTAACAATAGCTTCCAGTTCCATGTAGGGAGAGATATGACAAGCATAATCGTTGTATCCCACGGCAACCATCAATTTCCATATCTCTTGAATTTATATCCATTTTATTCCGTTTGTAAAATACAGTTTTTTTTATTTTTTACTATGTGCAAGCGGAGGGAATGAGAGGATACATAAGCCAGGAGCACGTCGGAGATAAGATCGCAGCTTGCGACCGAGAGTCAACGTGTGGCGTTGCTGTCAATTTTTCAGGATAGTACTTGACTTTCTAGTAAAAAGGGGGGGCGGGTTGCAATTGAGAAGATTGCTCCAGGATCAAAAAAGAATAGGAAACGGGGTAGCCGCCCCAATATCCGAATTGACCCACTCATCAGGCTTTGTGCAAATTCATCCGACAGAATTGCTGGGCAGGACTTTTTTTTTTGCACAGTCAGCGAATCGCATTGTCCTGTCCTTCGAAGCTCGACAAACAGGAAGTAAAGTAACGTAAATGAATAAAACAGGTCGGTCTCTTTGCATAAACAAGCTAAACGTGGGATTGGATTATTACGTGATGAGATGTCGCTGCACGCCCTAATGAATTTTTTTGGACTTCCTAGCTCTTTCCGTATAACAAGAAGCTACAGACAATCGCTATTAGTTTGGACGGAACGCGCTCAATAGTTCCGTGCAACTGTGCTACAGCCAGAACTTCAGGCTGATTATTGGCTTTGTCCAATATTCGTCCACCACCCTCACTATCTTCAGCTCTCGCTATCGTACAAAAGCTTTACCCAACGACTGGATCGGACCATATTTATTGCGCGAATCTCAGTCAAGTGCATCTATTAAATTTTGATCTTCTCCAGCACTTAGACGCCTTTTTTAGCTAGAAAAAGGAAACCATGCAAATCTGCTCTTCGAGTATGCCTTATTTCAAGCTAAACAAAAATGTTCAAAATTTGAGTAGAAACGATAAACAAGCTGACCACACTATCAGATCTTTATCTTTATCTTTATCTTTATCTTTATCTTTATCTTTATCTTTATCTTCATCAGTTGCCAGAGGTAGAAAAGTAAATGTAGTAATGTGACGCATTAAAAACAATCAACTGACATATAAATTAATTTAGTAGATAGTACAAGAAAAGCTCTTCAAAATGATACATTAACGGTGGCAGCTTCCTGAAGTCGAAACTAAAGCGTTCATAAAACAACAAAAAGCTCAAAATCTTTCTACACGATCTAATGAATTATTAGCTCTTATCAAATCATATCACTTCCTGTTACCCGTCAAGAAGGCTAGCTAGGTGCCACATTTTGAAATTTTCATATAAATTTGATCTTGTTGCACATTTCTGTAAGCCTTGCTAACTGGAGATATTATGGAAGTTTGATCCTAATTACCGGAACGCTAAAAAGGTTTGATGTGCGCAAAGTAAAGGTGGCACCCACTATTGAGTACCATTTAAATCTCCTCACGCGGTGGCGCAGTGGCACCCACTGGCGTGGGTTGTCATTGTCGCAAAAGACTTAAAAAAGAGAAAAACATGAAGGAATATTTAACAAGAAACGTGTCTGGAGAGAGTCCGCTTCCATTCGCAGCCATGCCACCTCGCCATCCTCATTCGGGTCGTTTGTTCCTGCAAGCATCCTATTTTGAACGAGAAACAGGATAGACAGCTTTAGCTGCCATACCTGCCTTCGAGGCTCGCGCATGCTTGGACATAGGAACGACTGACCCACAGCGTGGAGACGCTTGAATGAGTCTCCCTGCTGTGGCATTGAATCAATTGAATCAGAGTTTTCAAAGATGTACAAGAGTATTCCTGAAAAGAATTAACATGTCGGATTGCTTGCTTGCTTGACGACACATGCGTAATAATACCCTTCAATACTTGATCGTACATTTGTAAGAAGATATGGAAGGCAGATCTGTAGCCAATGCGCGAAGCCTACACTACTAGATGCTTACACTGCGACGCATTATCCTGGTAAGGATAAGCTTTCGCAAATCCACGTCACGTAGCTGTGAAATTTACAATACCGCCACTAACTTTTGAAATTTCTCCGCTGAGCGACGGATTTGCAGCGTCGCAAAGCGTCGCCCCTTCATAACTCCCCCCAAAGCGGGTCAAATGATTGGTGCTCTACACCATTGGACTCGTCTCTCTGTGGCGAGTCTAACCATGTGGAAAACTACGGTACTCGCCGTAAAAAATCGAAAAAAACACGCGAAAAACGCAAATTCGCGTTTCTTTTTCGTTTTTTCGTTATAACTCGCTTCAGAATCAAGATTTTCGAAATCTGAAAAAAGCGTTGAACTCAGCTCGTCGAGTTCTATAAGAATATGCTTTTAAACTTTTGGAAAGCCTTACCTTCAGATTGCGCCATGCACTCGAGCTTTGGCTCGAGAAAAAACTGTTTGAATGTGGTGCGCATATAATCCCGCTTATGCATCATGATCGTTCTTCAGAGAGATGGGTCTCAGCAGTTGCCCCAGAACGCGCCGCGTATTCAACATCGTCCATTGTATTGTGAATGGATCGATTGCTTTTTTCCAGATTTCATGGTCCCTATTCCACAGCGGCGCGTTAAATGACTTAACACGTAGTCCCTGCGCTCAACATCTCCTCCTCTCGTGTTCAAATGGAAATCATAGATCAATTCTCGGCTGGACAGTTAGCCTATCTGGTGAAATTTTCCAATGTTTGAGCGAAGGTTTTTCCGAAATCTGAGGAGGTAGCGGGGAAATTTCTTCTTAGTTGTAGAGTACGCTTACTTGTGTGTAGGAATAAGATCACACACTTGCTTGCAGATGACCGCTCCCTGCGTGCTGTGGCCATGAACATGCCTCCTCGTCATGCCCTAGCCTATTTGGTGAAATTTTCCAATGTTTGAGCGAAGGTTTTTCCGAAAACTGAGGAGGTAGAGGGAAAATCTCTTTACTGTTGTAGAGTACGCTTACTTGAGTGTAGAAATAAGATGACATACTTGCTTGTAGACGAGCGCTTCCGCCGTGCTGTGGCTGTGAAAATGCCTCCTCGTCATGCCCTTGTGGAAAGATCAGATTTTTTGCATTTCCAGATGAACTCGCAGACCTGAGATGTGCCCCGTTAGCTTCCCCGTGAAAAATGCTATCGAATGATATGCATTACTTCCCCAGTTGAAACTTTGGTTTTTCACCGTTTTCAGCCTTCCCCTATTGCCGGATCATTATTCCACTATTACTGCCCCAAAATCTCAAAGTTTCATTTTTCGTCGAAACTTTGCCTATTGGGGTAATTCGATGCCCTGATTACGAATATGACATTCATTCTCGTAGTGTGGCCCCAAACATCACACCTCGCCCCATTTTTTGCGACATGTTCCATGTTTAGAGCAGATGTTATGTAGAAAGCTGTGAAGGCAGCGACGAATTTCCTTTACTGTCGTAGACTACGGTCACTTGTCTGTAGGAATTACATAGAAACCTTGGTGGCAGGTGAGTCTTCCTTCCGTAGTGTGACCCCAAACATCACACCTCGTCATGCCCTTGCGATATGATCAGATTTTTTTGGTTCTCCAGATGAACATAGAAGACTGAGATGTGCACCATTCAATTCCCCATAAAAAATACTGTCGAACGGTATACAACTCACTTTCTGGAGAACATCTAGTTTACCTGCCACTAGATCCATTTTGTGACATTTCCCAATTTTCGAAGGGATGTTTTGAGGAAATTCGAGAAGGGAGGGACGAACTCTCTTCCCTATCGTAGAGTAAGTTTACTTGTATGTTGGAAAAAGATGATATACTCGGGCTTGAGCGAGTGTTTCTTCCCTGGTGTGGCCTCAAACATCGCTCTCCGTCATGCCCTGAAATAAAAACCAGATTTTTTGGTCTTCCAGGTGGCTCTACGGAGCTGTGGTGTACACCATTCGATTCTCCATGCAAAATGCTATCGAACGATATACATCTCAGTTCCCACTTGAAACTTTCGTTTTTCACCGTTTTCGGCCTTTTCCTTATCGCCGATCGCCTTCCTCACCAGGAAGGTCTTTCAGGGCGTGACGAGCTTTTTGAAAACGGTCTTTTGCATGATATAGGGGCAGATGCGGGAACCACAGAACCATGTTCAATTTTTCCTGAACGGCCCTCTGAATACCAGAAAAGGAGGTCCCTAGTTCGATTCCTCTTGGTGACAAATTTTTGCATTTCGAGTTGACGTTCCAAAATTCGCGCAAAATGGAGTTCTGATTGTTCTGGTTGGTTCTAACTCCATTTTGCGCGAATTTTGGCACGTCAACTCGAAATGCAAAAATTTGTCACCAAGAGGAATCGAACTAGGGACCTCCTTTTCTGGTATTCAGAGGGCCGTTCAGGAAAAATTGAACATGGTTCTGTGGTTCCCGCATCTGCCCCTATATCATGCAACAGACCGTTTTCAAAAAGCTCGTCACGCCCCTGAAAGACCTTCCTGGTGAGGAAGGCGATCGGCGATAAGGAAAAGGCCGAAAACGGTGAAAAACGAAAGTTTCAGTGGGAACTGAGATGTATATCGTTCGATAGCATTTTGCATGGAGAATCGAATGGTGTACACCACAGCTCCGTAGAGCCACCTGGAAGACCAAAAAATCTGGTTTTTATTTCAGGGCATGACGGAGAGCGATGTTTGAGGCCACACCAGGGAAGAAACACTCGCTCAAGCCCGAGTGTATCATCTTTTTCCAACATACAAGTAAACTTACTCTACGATAGGGAAGAGAGTTCGTCCCTCCCTTCTCGAATTTCCTCAAAACATCCCTTCGAAAATTGGGAAATGTCACAAAATGGATCTAGTGGCAGGTAAAGATGTTCTCCAGAAAGTGAGTTGTATACCGTTCGACAGTATTTTTTATGGGGAATTGAATGGTGCACATCTCAGTCTTCTATGTTCATCTGGAGAACCAAAAAAAATCTGATCATATCGCAAGGGCATGACGAGGTGTGATGTTTGGGGTCACACTACGAAGGAAGACTCACCTGCCACCAAGGTTTCTATGTAATTCCTACAGACAAGTGACCGTAGTCTACGACAGTAAGGAAATTCGTCGCTGCCTTCACAGCTTTCTACATAACATCTGCTCTAAACATGGAACATGTCGCAAAAAATGGGGCGAGGTGTGATGTTTGGGGCCACACTACGAGAATGAATGTCATATTCGTAATCAGGGCATCGAATTACCCCAGTAGGCAAAGTTTCGACGAAAAATGAAACTTTGAGATTTTGGGGCAGTAATGGAGTGGATAGTGATCCGGCAATAGGGGAAGGCTGAAAACGGTGAAAAACCAAAGTTTCAACTGGGAGGAGTAATGCATATCATTCGATAGCATTTTTCACGGGGAATCCAACGGGGCACATCTCAGGTCTGCGAGTTCATCTGGAAATGCAAAAAATCTGATCTTTCCACAAGGGCATGACGAGGCATTTTCACAGCCACAGCACGGCGGAAGCGCTCGTCTACAAGCAAGTATGTCATCTTATTTCTACACTCAAGTAAGCGTACTCTACAACAGTAAAGAGATTTTCCCTCTACCTCCTCAGTTTTCGGAAAAACCTTCGCTCAAACATTGGAAAATTTCACCAAATAGGCTAGGGCATGACGAGGAGGCATGTTCATGGCCACAGCACGCAGGGAGCGGTCATCTGCAAGCAAGTGTGTGATCTTATTCCTACACACAAGTAAGCGTACTCTACAAATAAGAAGAAATTTCCCCGCTACCTCCTCAGATTTCGGAAAAACCTTCGCTCAAACATTGGAAAATTTCACCAGATAGGCTAACTGTCCAGCCGAGAATTGATCTATGATTTCCATTTGAACACGAGAGGAGGAGATGTTGAGCGCAGGGACTACGTGTTAAGTCATTTAACGCGCCGCTGTGGAATAGGGACCATGAAATCTGGAAAAAAGCAATCGATCCATTCACAATACAATGGACGATGTTGAATACGCGGCGCGTTCTGGGGCAACTGCTGAGACCCATCTCTCTGAAGAACGATCATGATGCATAAGCGGGATTATATGCGCACCACATTCAAACAATTTTTTCTCGAGCCAAAGCTCGAGTGCATGGCGCAATCTGAAGTAAGGCTTTCCAAAAGTTTAAAAGCATATTCTTATAGAACTCGACGAGCTGAGTTCAATGCTTTTTTCAGATTTCGAAAATCTTGATTCTGAAGCGAGTTATAACGAAAAAACGAAAAAGAAACGCGAATTTGCGTTTTTCGCGTGTTTTTTTCGATTTTTTACGGCGAGTACCGTAGTTTTCCACATGGTTAGACTCGCCACAGAGAGACGAGTCCAATGGTGTAGAGCACCAATCATTTGACCCGCTTTGGGGGGAGTTATGAAGGGGCGACGCTTTGCGACGCTGCAAATCCGTCGCTCAGCGGAGAAATTTCAAAAGTTAGTGGCGGTATTGTATGAAGGGAGGGAAAAAGAGGGCAAAGAAAAAAAAAAATT
>MU873215.1:0-15239 GCA_036418205.1 Ostertagia ostertagi | reverse complement strand
GTCTACATCCTCGATTATGAGCTCAAATTCGCTCTCGAAATCTGTATAACGATCTCCTCTGTGCCATATTAATCGTCGATTCTTTTGATGTAACTTTTCAAAGCAAATGACATTGTCGGCATTAGCAAAAAGGGCAGTGCATCAAACATCCCACAGGCTCCTAGCTGTCCAACTCTAAAAGTAAAGTAGGTGCTTATGTAGCCGTTGGGGTGTTATCACAATCATGCCATTGCAAAACATTGATAGCGCAAGCCCTGCGAGCTACCCAGATTTGTTAGCGGTTGTTTATTCCATTAGCTGCCTTATCACTCACTTCATTTTGCGGACGGACAGACAGACAAACTACTACTCACACAAACAAACCGACACACCAAGGCTACGGTTTCTATAATGAAGTGATCCTTTGTTCTTGATCGAGAATTCAACTCATGAAACGTATACAAAAGGCCCAACCGCTGCGGTAACAAGTGATTTTTTACGGCTTTTTGCAATGAGACAGAAGCTCGAGTGAAATTCCAATATAGAGACGGGCTTCCTGCGCAACTACTTGTTTCGGCAGCCGCGTGCAATCATGAGACACCGGTACACCTCACGATGTGCATCGCATGAAGTTACAGCTCAAAATAGGTGAAAATACGCCCTCCAAATCGTTTCTTAACAATAGCTTCCAGTTTCATGTAGGGAGAGTGATATCACAAGCATGATCGTTGTATCCCACGGCAACCATCCCTTTCCATATCTCTTGAATTTATATCCATTTTATTCGTTGTAATAGCAGTTTTTTATTTATTTTTTACTTTCAACGGCAGGGGATGAGAGGGAATAAGCCAGGGAGCACGTCGTGAGATAGATCGCAGCTGCGACCAGAGTCAACTGTGCGTTGCTCAATTTTCAGGGATCGTACTTGAGTTTTTCGGAGTAAGGGGGGGGGGGTTGCATTAAAGATTGCTCCAGATCAAGAGATAGGAAAAGGGGGTACCCCCAATATCATACTAATTTTGACATCAGCATCTTTGGTGCAATTCTCCGACAAATTGCTGCAACATTTTTTTTTGCACAGCAGAAATCGCAGTGGCCTGTTTCCTTCGAGGTCGACAAACAGAAGTAAAGTAACGTAAATGAGTAAAAGCAGGTCGTCTCCATTGCATAAAACAAGCTAGAACGTGGGGAATGTGATTTTCAAAATGGTGAGATGTCGCGGCACGCCCTAATGAATTTTTTTGGACTTTCCAGCTCTTTCCGTATAACAAGAAACACAGAGCAAGTGCGATTAGTTTAGGAGGAACCCTCTCAATAGTTTGTGCAAACGTGCTTCAACCAGAACGTTCGGCTAATCGTTGGCGTTGTCCAATCTCCGATCACCACCCTCACAATCTTTAGGGCTCTCGCTATTCTTACAAAAGCTTTTTGAACAATTGCTTCAGACCATATTTATTGCGAATCTCAGCCAAGTGCGTCTATAATATCTTGACCTGCTTCCTCTCCATACTGGCCTTTTTGAGCTAGAAAAAGGAAATCATGCAAATCTGCTCTTCGAGTATGCCGTATTCAAGGCTTCAAAAGAGTGTTTCAAAAGTGTGAATAGAACGATAAACAAAGCTGACCACACTATCAGATAGTACAAGAAAAGCTCTTCAAAATGATATATTGAACGGTGGCAGCTTCCTGTGTCGAAACTAAAGCGCTCATAAAACAACAAAAAGCGCAAAATCTTTCTACACGACCTAATGAATTATTGGCTCTTATCAAATCATATCACTTCCTGTTACCCGTCAAGAAGGCTAGCTAGGTGCCACATTTTGAAATTTTCATATAAATTTGATCTTTTGCACATTTCTGTAAACCTTGCTAACTAGAGATATTATGAAGCTTGTTCATAACTACCGGAACGTTAAAAAGGTTTGATGTGCGCAAAGTAAAGGTGGCACCCACTATTGAGTACCATTGTCCCACGCGGTGGACCAGTGGCACCCACTGGTGGGTGCCATTGTCGCAAAAGACTTAAAATGAGCAAAACATGAAGGAATATTAACAAGAAACGTGTCTGGAGAGAGTCCGCTTCCATTCGCAGCCATGCCACCTCGCCATCCTCATTCGGGTCGTTTGTTCCTGCAAGCATCCTATTTTGAACGAGAAACAGGATAGACAGCTTTAGCTGCCATACCTGCCTTCGAGGCTCGCGCATGCTTGGACATAACGACTGACCACAGTCAGGGAGCCTGCTTGAATGAGTCTCCCTCTGTGTGCATGTGAATCAAGCTGTAATCAGAGGACCAAGATATGGAAGGCAGATCTGCAGCCAATGCGCGAAGAATACACTACTAGATGCTTACACAGCAACGTGTTATCCTGGTAAGGATAAGCTGTAGCAAAACCACGTCGCGCAGCTGCTGAAAGTGTATGTAGTACAGGGAGTGTGGAAGAATGCAAAACATTGTCTCTTTCCACATATAATAAGGATTACTCCGACATCTTCAGATTCAAAACGGAGGTTCCCAACTAAGGATCTGATTCCTTGATTTTTCCGATGAACACATTCCAGTCCATCGAAAATGTTAGAAAAGCCTTCATCACTGGCGAGATCCGGAGAATTTGTCACAGGAACATGGTGCACCTGTCGAACTCAACGGGGTCCTCGACGGATCGCGGACCATCACGACATTATCTGAAAGCTGATTTCTCTAGGGATCTATCCATCGATTAAAGGCACAACCCAGGCAGAGGTCGTGTGAACGCTTCTCTTCGGTCTGTAGTATAGACCCCTAGAGGACAATCACAAATGTGGCGTTCTCGTGCACGGAAACCAACCGATAAGAGCGCTTGGGCCTTGCAAAGTAAGCTGCCCAAGCTGCTTTTTTTCTCTTATCAGGCTGTTGTCTGGCGATCTCTCATCTGTAGCGCTCTCTCGCCCCATACTCTCCTCTCCGCGCTTAGTCTCTCATTCCCTTAGCACAGCCGATTAGGAAGGTGAGTGAGCCCTTAAATTCACGCTGGAAAGGCAACCCATTTCAAATTAACTTAGGATGGTGAGTGGTACACGAAAGAAGGAAAAACCATGAGAAACGGCCCAGAACCCGAGAAATGGGACCCCTTCCTTGCCCGTTGATTTGAGCATTGATGCGACTCTCATCGCTGTGCCCTCTTCAACACTACGCTCTCTCAGCTATCTAATCACTCGCCACGTATAGACCTGCGGCGAGTGATCAGATGATCGGTGGGCGGAGATCCGCCGCCAGCTTTGAGGCATGATAGGTCACCGAGGCCGCCGAGGTCAAATTTTTCCATGCGAATTGCGCGTCAGTTCGCACCCTCAGGAGGTCCGTGGGTCCCTCAACTAGGTCAGTTTCCCTTTCTTCGACCTTCATTCTAATCGTGAATTCCTCCTTTAACCTAACGCGATTGTTTGATCGCATTCTTTTCCCTTTTTTTATAGCCGGCCCACTTCCCACCAACACATTTGCATTCGCGTACAAGAGCCACACCAGTGTAATCCTGTAGCATGCCTTTAACCTAGCGAATAATTTATATAGGCAGCTTCAGGCTAGAGCGATTACGGTAGGCCTCGACATTGAGTTCCGACGGCAGATGGCCATATGACTGCGTTGTATCCTTAAGCGACTGTGAGATGTCAAGGAGGGCCTGCTTCTGCACACATATAAGAGTCACGGATGCCTAGTCCGAAGAAATCTGCCGCTAAGCTTCCGCGGCAAAAGTTTCTGATGGCTCGGATTGGGCGAAAATGGACTTTTTCTCTTTTCGACTTTGTTGCTCCAGCTCTGCATAAATGAAATCATGGAAAAGGAATGTTCTCAGAATCCGATAGATAAGTCCTACTGAGATAAATGCGCTTTGCGGAGAGAGCGCTACTCTAGAACAAATACCCCTTACAGCTTAAGCCAATTCTTGAAAACCTAGTATGAGAGTGCTTTCAGTAAATGAAAGCTCTTTCACGCACGAGATTCGACTCTGTAAAGAAGAGGTTTTTTTAAGAAGTCATTTTTTCAACCGTTACTGAAAAGCTTCGACTTCTGGAAGCGAGTGTCTCATACGCAAATATTTCAAACGAAATAACACCAACACTTCTAAAGAGGTACACTATCTGTCGAAAAACGTCTTTTATGCACGACATACAAAATCGCTTTCTTTGTTACTATAATTATTATATTTTTGAATCACTGATGAACGGATGCGCATTCGAGCTCAAGCAATATGTGGCTGAGTTCACGTTCATGAAGGACGGCGTTCGGCAGCATCGCGCCGGCAAGATTCTGAAAATATCAAAATTCTCAAGATTAATTAGAGCAGTCAGAATCGACGATTGCATCACGTACAGCACACGTCTTGAAGTCGTGTAGCGCCTTTTTAATTGCTTCAACGACGTCGTGCAGAGCTTCTGTGACTGACGGATCCGTCTTGGCCAGCCGACGCAGTCGGGTGCTATCGGATTCGGCACTCATCTAGGGCATGAAAAAAATTAGGAGAGAATATTACCAACCGAAGTTTTGCCCTGTAACACAAAAGCTGTACCTGAGCCTCTTGCTTCTGTCGGAGCTCCTCAAACCTTTCCAAGAGGTCTTGATAAAGCTTTAATGGAATTATTAATGTTAGGCACGAAAGCTGGAGAAAATTTAGCATAAGAAGCACCTTACTCATTTCCTTCAGAGCAGTACCCTCATCAATTTGCAGATTGCTCTTTTCTTTCTTACGTCTCCTCGGGTCAGCGGTTTCTGCTGAAACTTTTTGTGGGGTTGATGAACCTGATTTGATTTCCACTTTATTTTCCTGATATTTAATTTCGTTGTAGGAATCGGCCTTCTTCGAGCCAACCAACTCGACTTTCTTTTCTTCTTCGAACTTCTCTCTCTTCTGCTCCTCTAGTCTGTGACGTTTTCGGGCTTCCTCCTCTTCTTTCATTATCATACTTTCTTCTCTCTGCACTCGTTGCTGCTTGAGCCGTCGAGCAAGAGGAGACGTCGCCGTTCTGGTGAATGGAATAGACCTTACTTTCATCTTTATAACGGAATATATTTTATAGACTCAGGATGCTGCCCATCCTTCAGGGATTCTCGATAAGCGAATGGCAAACTCAACTGCCTTTAGTCCTGGCGGGTCCCACTTCCAAATAAGCAAAGAGTAGGAACACACACCACTGAGAAGGTGCTATATTATAGACGACCCCGCTTACACGATCAGCGTTCAGAGGCAGGTGAAAAATAAATAGGATTCCCAAGAAAGCACTCACTATGTAGGAATGCTAGGCTCCTGGAAGGAGACTAGGCCCCTGGAAGGAGACAGGAGACTTTGGCACTTTCGCTGTTGAGGACGCGCCTGCACGTAGCTTATACATGTAAGCGATAAGTCGTGGCAAAGACTGCCTTCGTGCTAGCTCTCGCCTCCTAATTAGTGAACGGTGACAGAAATGTGGTGAATGTCGCTGTACTGCTATCACATTCGCATTCGCTTTCTCTTTCACACTGTTTTTACTAGCCCATCCGTATCTTTCAGCGTTGGAGAGCGACATGCTGTCTAGCGAGTGGAGTGATCGTCGTGGGACGGAGCTAGAGAGACTGGTGAAACTCCGAGAATAAATGGACGCTGCTTACCCACTCCTCTCCTAGTCCGCACCCCGCCCCGAGCTTGGTGCTTAGGTCACTAGTCGGGGGGTTGTTTCCATATAATGAACTTTTGCATAATGATATTCACACTCGACGGACACAGTGCAAAGGAAAGGGAAACATTCCCCCTAGGAACTTTCGTGATACTACGTAAAGCGGTGCGAGATTGCCTCTGGGCTTTTCACAAAATGGCTTCGGTGTCGCACACAGTCAAGTTCTCCTGAGAGATACGGATAGAATGCGGTTGGACATCTACCCGTTCTTCTTTCTTTGCCAGGAACGACAACTAAGTACGGCATCTGCGCCAGCAACAGAATTGCATCTAGTACATAAACACGAGAGAAGGCCGCGTGTGATTGAGGTGCAAGATGATTATCACTGGCTCGGAGCTGGCGAAACCGGATTTACAACGTTCGACTTGAATTCCATGGCAGATAATGTTGACGTGTTTTTGAACTAGTGACGACAGCATCCACTGCAATGTCCTGTCTTCAGAGTCGCGAATGATAAGTGCTGCCTATTGGAGCTGCTCAATACGGTTGCAAAAATTTTGCAGAAACAGCTCCAAGTCAATAGACTCCACGGCAGCACAGTTTGCACGCACCTTCGGTCAGACATCAGAGAGTTCTAACCTTGCTGACAAATACAGTGACCGGCAGGTTGGTGCTCCACTCCTGGTCATCATGATTTGTCAGATTGTCGGGTCGCTCACCCGATCCTAGTCACAAAATGCTTGACTCGGATTAGGACAAGACCAAATATATTAACACCAGTTTAGCTCCGCCCGCTACCGCGCGCATTGATAGAACTGACAATCGATGAAGCTTTAGGTTTCACCGCTAAATTATAGCTGCTTCGTTAAATGTATTACTGTCCGTTGCATAGGCTGCCCATCTTGGCTGTATCTCACTGTTTGATAAGCGCAGTGAAGTGCACAGCTAAAGTGATGATGTAAACAACCACTATGCGTCGAGTATCGAGGTAATTTAGCGGTCGAATATCTCAAAACGGAATGCCTAGTATTCATTATCATATTTATTCGAGCATCCCATTCATCCTCAAGAACTCTAGAAGGTGTAGCGGTCGAAAGGGTTTGAGGGTGTAGCGGTCGGAAGGAGTTTACAATTACAACGCTGATGAAATGATATTGAAATGAAAGGCATTATCTACAATCTGCTCTCTATTTTCTATTTCAAGTGCTCTCTACGTTCGTACGCATATCGTTATATCAGTCCTCATCAGTCGTTATCACTTGGTGACCCCCACCAAATATGTTTGCGTCCCACCCCTATATCATGTCCCAAAATCAGCTCCTGACCACTGCTGCGAAGCGCACTATGAATTTCGTGAAATTTGTATTTCAGCGCCTCTTATCTACTCTTATCAGTCGTTATCACTTTGTGACCCCCACCAAATATGTTCCCGTCCCACCCCCTATATCATGCCCCAAAATCAGCTCCTGACGACTGCTGCGAAGCGCACTATGAATTTCGCGACACTTGCGTTCTAGCGCCTTTTATCAGCCCTTATCACTTGTTATCACTTTCTGTACCCCACCAAATATGTTCCCGTCCCACCCCCTATATCATATCTTGAAACCAACTCCTGACGACCACTGGTGCCCGAGCTATGAATTTCCGGTCAGACAGACAAACACATACACACACACACACACACACACACAACGCCCGCTTAGCCGATTATATATAGTAGGATTATACCTTTTTTGCTCGCTCGCCTATCGCGCGCATCACACGCAGCTGGGAGCGAAACGGAGACCCATGGAATATCAGCATGAGGTACTCCATTAACCACCTCACTATTGAATGTGTTAGACCTTTCCCAGTTTCGCTGAAGTCCATCGAGAATACGCGTGATAACGTCTGGAGCTGAGCTGGCATATTTATCTCACAACTGTAAACATCCAGCATTCTTCTTGAATTCAGATAATTAAAGGAATTTCCACGGAAAGTACAGAAAACGATACCTTAAAGGAATCTTCCACGGAAAGAGTGATCATTTTGTTCTTGTGTGTAGGATTAGTATTATCGAAACTAACGCTTATGTTCCGTTCTTTTTGCTATGCTCATGAGGCTAGGGGCCTAAGGTATCGTTTTTCTGTGGTAATGGAGGCGGAGCTTTTTCCGTGGAAGATTCCTTAGCGGTGAATAGGATTGCTGTCAGTCTCAAAATGAAAATGAAATATGCCTATTTACATAAGTGAGGAGCTAAGGCTTATCATTTATTTACATTCACCATTATTTAGAACCCCGAAAGGATTAGCGGTTTAATGAGTTTGGGCTTTCTTGATATTGCATTAGAAATGAAACTTATCATTTGCTGAAGACTTGATTGAGTTTATGCAATCGACTGCTAAGTAAGCTGGTCATACAATGATACAATGTGCACGTACCACTACAAATTTGTAAGTAGGGACGCTCTGGTGTCAACGCGAGCTGGGTAACGGAATCGACGACTTTTGCGTTCTGACGCGATCTTATCAGCCCTTATCAGTTGCTATCGCTTTCTTCTTTGAGAGGGGGGTGAATAGGATTTCTGTCCAGTCTTCAAATGTGTGAAAATGATACGGCCTATTGGAATTACGTGTGAGGACTTAAGGCTTATCATTTATGTGTTGAATAATTTCCTCTTATTTGCAAACCACCGCGAGAACGATTTTAGCGGAGGTTTATGAGTTTGGGCTTTCGTGATGATTGCATTGGGAATGAGTTTATTCTGCTGAAGACTTGATTGGGGTTATGCAGCTTGAGTGCTAGTAAGTGTAGTGGTAATCCCTCTTTTATTATAGGTTAAGCGCTTTTAAGTGCTGTCTGCTATGTCTGTCTGTACGTGTGTCTGTACGTGTGTGTGTGTGCGTGTGTCACGAAATTCATAGCACGCGTCGCAGCAGTCGTTAGGAGCTGATTTTTTGATATGATATAGGGGGTGGGACGGGAACATATTTGGTGGGGGTCACAAAGTGATAACGACTGATAAGAGCAGATAAGAGGCGCTGAAAACAAATTTCACGAAATTCATAGTGCGCTTCGCAGCAGTCGTCAGGAGCTGATTTTGGGGCATGATATAGGGAGGGAACGAGTACAGGTTCGAAGGTATGTGGCGTTTTAACGGGGAAATTTTATTTCGATGAGGTCGTTTGTCAAAAAGTGATAGCGAGAGGACTGATAGGAACGATATGCGTACGAACGTAGAGAGCACTTGAAATAGAAAATAGAGAGCAGATTGTAGATAATGCCTTTCATTTCAATATCATTTCATAGCAGCGTTGTAATTGTAAACGCTTTCCGACCGCGGGTTTACTTTTAGAGTTTCTGGGCCCATTGAATGGGGATGTTGAATAAATTTATGGGGATAAACAGACATTTACTTGTGGCTATTCGGTGTTTGGGTATTCGAGGCTGTAAGCATTACCTTTGATACTGCGGACGGCATAGTGGTGGTATTTCATCATCACTTCTTATTGCTGTGCGCGCACTGCGCCTTACAATTCTGAGATTTGACCAGATGGGAGCTCTATGTAAATGACCGTGATACATTTAACGAAGCAGCAGTAGAATTTGTGGGAGCGAGGCGGTGACTGAAAGGTCTCATCGAACTGTCAGTATCTATTCAATGCGCGTGTGGCGGTTAGCGGCGGCAAGCTAAACTGGGTAAAATTGATACAGTGGTCCCCGGTCCTTATTCACATAACACTGGTAGGTATGGTTGCGCTTTGGTGGCCACGCATGAGCTGGGTGAACGGAAGGGTGGCCGCTTTTGAGTTCGGTGGACGCGCCTGATTCAGCTTTTCAGTGTTATTCACTTCAATCACCCTCATCGATGTTCCCCGTCCGGATTCATAACACTTGTAAGTATGGTTGCTCTGGTGTCAACGCGAGCAGGCAACGGAATCGACGACTTTTGCGTTCTAGCGCATCTTATCAGCCCTTATCAGTTGCTATCGCTTTTCATCATGTACCACCAATGTCCCGGGACCACCCCACATAACACTTGTAAGTATAGACGCTCTAGTACCAATATGAACGACAAAACGAAATTGGCGATGCTCGCTTTCTAGCCCCTCTTATCAGCTATTATCAGTCGTTATCAGTTCCTATCACGTACCACTTGTGTCCCCATCCCACCCCCTATAACATATGTAAGAACCACTGCGCTATCGTTACTGTGACTCGAGCTATGAATTTCCGGTCAAACACACACAACACACACACACCAACAGACACACTTAGCCGCTTATATATAGTAGGATTTTCGAGGAGTTCTCCAATTCTCACGAAATTCAAAAACTGGTTATAACGGTCAACGTTGATATAGGCTGGTTAAATTAATAGTCAATATGTTAAATGTTCCAGATGAACGGAGATGCCAGAATTTTTTCCTGTAACAGTTTGTTTATTTAACGTGTCATCAAAACATGTAAGCACTGATACGATGACGGCTATTGGGCACGTCCACAAACGAAACGTCTTGGTTACAGGCTCTTCAAAGCGAAAGTCAGACTATATGTAGTCCCCATTCCGCAGGTTTTCAGGCCGTTTTGCTTGGTTTTTCACTGATCACTACAACCAGTATTAGTTATACCTTCATTTTTATCGGCGTTTATTTGCCGCATTGTCTGCCTCTTTGCCTGACTGAACAGGTTGTGAATTAGTTCCAACGGGATCGAGTTGTTGTGTTCATTATTCAAAAATTTTCAAGACCAGAAACGCGATCAGTACTGCAGTGGAAAGAAAAAGCAAAAAGCGCAATAGAGAATACTGAAGTCCCTCTTCCGAGGTCGCCATGGTATGACGAAAAGACACAGCGCAGCGAGGAGAGGGAAAACGCAAGAGGTCATGTCGTACGCGAGAGGCGCAAAGCCACGAAGCTGCGGTTCAATTGCTCGCACTTTTGAGTAGCTACAGTGTCAAGACTCCTGCGCTTGAAAACCCTTCTTTCTTCTCTGCACCGTGTGAGAATAGCATCGAGAATGGATGCGCGGAGAGCACAGACCGCTAGAGCGTGGCGATAGTGAATGTTAGCGTGGGAGAGCGTGAATGAACAGACGAAAATCCTCGACAAATCGTCGTTGAGTTCTTTCCCGATTCTCACGATGGGAGCAACTATTCTATGACATTAACACGAACAGTAGTCGTAAAACACTCAGGGGTAGGGTAGTCCGATGACTAGGGAGTTCTTCTAATCCATTTCCCTACTCGATTAAGAGCAAAATCAGCGCATCGTTGAATTTTTTGATTACTTCTTAGTAAAATTTCGGAAGAATAGACACACGGTCAACAGACCAGTCCTGCCGATCTTCAAAAGTTGGCTACCAAGTAGGATTTCGATGAATGTAGAAATGAGCCTACATGCTGCAGAGCCTTATCATGTTTTCCTTCTGACTACTTATCACTGTTTTCCTTTTGATTTTAGACCCCCGCTAGTATAATTCATTTCTTAGCGTGTGTGAAGGCCTGCTTGGAGGCCTGATAGAAGTTGTCGGGGAACGTGAAAAACGAGTAATTGCGCAGTATGCATAACCAACAACGTTGTTGTCACTTCAGCAGAGTTTCCTTTCAACAGGGAGGCTTTTCGGGGTCAAATAGTGCCGAATAGTAAAATATGCTGAGAACAACATTGCGTCCTTGCCGTGCGGTCTGCATATCACTGAGTCCGTAGACACGCCCACTCAGACAGAGAGATATGAGTGCATCCTTTGTCTCCGACGGTCAGTGCACACCACATAACACAAGTGGCGACGGCCTTGGAGTAAATTAATATAAGTCATAGCTGATATTGGTTAATGATGGTGTGCTTAGGCGCAACTGAACAACCCAATTGCGGAAACAGTTTGCGTTTTGTGAGCCGTCTCCGGCCTGGTGTCTAGAAGCTACCTCACTGAGTCCGTAGACACGCCCACTCAGACAGAGAGATATGAGTGCATCCTTTGTCTCCGACGGCCAGTGCACACCACATAAGCACAAGTGGCGACGGCCTTGGAGTAAATTTAATATCTAGTCTGCGATAGCTGATAGTTGGTTAATGATGGTTGTGATTAGCGGCAACTGAACAACTGCAATTGGCAGAAACAATTGCATTTTGTGGAGGCCGCCTCCGCTTGTGTGCGTGGTCTGCACTCGACGAACTGGCCGTCGACGACAGAGGGTATCAATTAGGTTGTTGAAAAGTTCTTGCGCATTTTCTTGTTCACTTGCAAAATCTTTTCGAATCGTTTTGAAACATTCACTGTTAAACGCATGTGAGCGGTGGTTAATGCTCTCTCCACAGCATTTCTGTCGTAGCATTTCGCAGCGTTTGAAGCTTAAAAATCGCCTTTCACTGAAGGTATGTTCGACTGCTCCTGCCTTTATAAGCCCACAAAATGCGTCGATTGAAGCGAAGCAGTGGGAGTTCTACGTGTTGTGATGGACCTCCAGAACTATCTTTCACAATATGCCAATTATTTGGTTGCCGAGTTCCAGATACTTGAAAAAAACCACAAATCTGGTCGGCCTGCCACCCTCATTGACGAGTGTATTCTGAATTCGATTGGAGAGTGTGCACGGTAATTGGCGGAGCTCTTTCAGTGCTACCAGACCACAATGGCCGTTCCTCAATATCGCCTCTAAAAGAAGTGAAATTATGGCGAAAGGATATTTTGAGATCTGACTGACCACAGGCTATTGAGACCATTAAATTTTGCAAGACATTTTGATTTGCCGCCCGTCTATCGCTTGATCCGCCAACTTTGTTGGTGGTGTCAAGAAGTGGGATCCTCAGATAAACCGCACGCGAAAGCACGACTGGCTCGGATGCGTAGAACAAAGGATTGCAACGCCGATTTGAGAACAGCAACCTGGGAGGCAACATTGAAAGCTCATGAGGCTGCAAATGTTTCGCTCACGGAGAGCTGCTGCCAACGAAGTCCACTGCTATTGGTGAACAATAATGTTAGCAAGTGGATTGGTTTCCCGGCATGGTGCCCGGAAAATCGGAGAAACTTTACTTTATGTCGGCAACGCTCGCCCACGAATTACGAAGAAGGTTCAGGAAAGGTCTCCAAGCTCGTTAGAATGATCTGACCCACTTAGTGTGTACAGCAAACCTGGTAGAGACGGGCTACCATACGCTTCTGTTGCCGTCGAAGGTACTGAAATAGGGGCAGTTCGATGATCCGGACCTACTCGGAGTCAACCTCTCTGAGCTTTTTGCAAAGAGCCGGCAACCTGAAGTTGCCTGCTGAAAAGCAATGTTTCGACGATTATTGTGGTGCATGTTTTCAGCAATTGTTGGCTGCAGTAAAGGAGAAAAAAATTGCCAGATGCGCAAAGACTTTTCGAAAACCTACTGCAATACTGCTCCTAATTTTCGAGACATCTACGCGTTGCGACAGTTTTGTTGCTTCGCAAACCGCCGCACCGTCATAACTCCCTCGAAAGCGGACTCGCGACCAATGCTCCTGAGACAATATATGCATCGGCGGGTGGGACACTTGACCACGGCAGAATGTGGGTATTGTAAGGGCCCACACACCCTCTAGGGGGATTGTCGCATCGAATGCTTTAAATGGCAGCCGACTACCGTAGCCTGCCCCGGGAACTGTTGAGGCCCTTAAGCCCCCTTGCTGACAACCTTGTTGACTGCGTCGAACATAATCCAGATATGAACGACTGTACGTATTATATAACCAGTTTTGCTTCGCCCGCTATCGCGCGCATCACACGGCAGACCCATGGAATATCAGCATGAGATACTCCATTGACCATCTTCACTATTGACTGTGTTAGACCCTCCACAGTTTCACTGAAGCTCATCGAGAATACGCGTGATAACGTCTGAGCTGAACTGGTATATTGATCACAACTCTGTAAACATCCAGCATTTTCTTGAATTAAGATAATTTAGCGGTGAATAGGATTGCTGTCAGTCTCAAAATCAAAACGAAATATGCCTATTTACATAAGTGAGGAGCTAGGCTTATCATTTATTTACATTCACCATTATTTAGAACCCCGAAAGGATTAGCGGTTTAATGAGTTTGGGCTTTCTTGATATTGCATAGAAATGAAACTTATCATTTGCTGAAGACTTGATTGAAGTTATGCAATCGACTGCTATTAAAGTAAGCTGGTCATACAATGATACAGTGTGCACGTACCACTACAAATAGAATTTGTAAGTAGGGACGCTCTAGTGTCAGCGCAAGCTACGTAACGGAATCGACGACTTTTGCGTTCTGACGCGCCTTATCAGCCTTTATCAGTTGTAACCACTTTCATCACCTACCAACAATGTCCCCGTCCCACCCCACATAACACCTGTGTTTGTTCTAAGTATGGTTGCTCTGGTGTCAACGCGAGCCAGGCAACGGAATCGACGACTTCAGCGTTCTGGCGCGCCTTATCGGCCCTTATCAATCGTTATCAGTTTCTGGCACCCACCAACAATGTCCCCGTCCCACCCCACATAACACTTGTAAGTATGGTTGCTCTGGTGTCAACGCGAGCCAGGCAACGGAATCGACGACTTCAGCGTTCTGGCGCGCCTTATCGGCCCTTATCAATCGTTATCAGTTTCTGGCACCCACCAACAATGTCCCCGTCCCACCCCACATAACACTTGTAAGTATGGTTGCTCTGGTGTCAACGCGAGCCAGGCAACGGAATCGACGACTTCAGCGTTCTGACGCGCCTTATCGGCTCCCTTATCAATGTTATCAAGTTTTCTGGGCACCACCAACAATGTCCCCGTCCCACCCCACATAACACTTGTAAGTATGGTTGCTCTGGTGTCAACGCGAGCCAGGCAACGGAATCGACGACTTTTGCGTTCTAGCGCATCTTATCAGCCATTATCAGTTGCTATCGCTTCCAATCATGTACCACCAATGTCCCGGGACCGCCCCACATAAGACTTGTAAGTATAGACGCTCTTTACCAATATGAACGGCAAAACGAAATTGGCGATGCTCGCTTTCTAGCCCCTCTTATCAGCTATTATCAGTCGTTATCAGTTCCTATCACGTACCACTTGTGTCCCCATCCCACCCCTATAACATATGTAAGAACCACTGCGCTATCGTTACTGTGACTCGAGCTATGAATTTCCGTCAAACACACACACACACACACACACACACACCAACAGACACACGCTAGCCGCTTATATATAGTAGGATCCTACTATATATAATCGGCTAAGCGGTTGTGTGTGTGTGTCTGTGTGTGTGTGTTTGTCTGTCTGACCGGAAATTCATAGCTCGGGCACCAGTGGTCGTCAGGAGTTGGTTTCAAGATATGATATAGGGGGTGGGACGGGAACATATTTGGTGGGGGTCACAAAGTGATAACGACTGATAAGAGCAGATAAGAGGCGCTGAAACACAATTTCACGAAATTCATAGTGCGCTTCGCAGCAGTCGTCAGGAGCTGATTTTGGGACATGATATAGGGGTGGGACGGGAACATATTTGGTGGGGGTCAAAAGTGATAACGACTGATAAGAGCAGATAAGAGGCGCTGAAACACAAATTTCACGAAATTCATAGTGCGCTTCGCAGCAGTCGTCAGGAGCTGATTTTGGGACATGATATAGGGGTTGGACTGGAACATATTTTGTGGGGGT
>MU873213.1:0-12807 GCA_036418205.1 Ostertagia ostertagi | reverse complement strand
TTACCATTCCCTCACTCATCCCCCCTCCCCCTGCGAAATTCCTGCAATTTTCCACTTCGGGTGGTTACTATAGGTGATAGTTGCCAAAATACCAAAATAAACCATCCTTTATAATTTTTCGAACAGATGGGTCGTATTTTGTGATTCTAGAGTGAATACTTATTTTGCTTTGAAAACTCTCTTCCTTTGAAGGGATCGGGAACAGAAACAGAAGTTGAGAAATTTTCTACAAAATTTGGAGAAATTTCGAAAAAAATTCCGCTGCAACAGCTATGCTTCCTCCCTATGCGGGGCGAATTTTTGGGGAAGGAGTTCCGAAATAAGCCAAGATGAAACACTTTCAGCAACCCTTGAGCGCTCCCTTTATCGGCACTTTCATCTAAACTTGTGAACGCTGCTTCGCCAAAGTTAGTGAAGCATGAAACAAGCAGGGAAAGAATGTGAGCATAATTGAAACCTTGTTTATCCTTCTGGCTTTCTTCGACGCTAATTCATAACATGGGATTGTATTATGTGTATGTTGTGCTTAATAGTAAGAGCTCCTAGCCGAGATCTTTCCGCTTTTCAATTGAAATCAAAATCCTCCTGAGTAAGAATCGGGCTGTCGGGAAAGTTTCTACAGCTTTTATAGCTCCCTTTTACATGCTTTATTCGTGGGTTACTTTCAAAAGACTGCTAACAATTCATATATCGCTAGAAAGCGCGTTTCTCGCTCTATCTGAATCTACTGTTTTTTAACCCTAAACCACTTTTCCAATTTTCTTTTGAGTTGAATACAACCTCGTCAACAGGCTGCTTGCACTAGCCTCTTGTTTACTTTCAAACTTGCTCGGAAGTGTACGGAAGCCGTTGCGATATCAACTGAGCACCACAAAAATGTGTAGTCGTGACCCAAAAAGGCTTCCTGGGGGATTTGGCCAAACCAAGTCTGCATGAAACTGTTGAACAAAGTGCCCCACCTCGCACTTCCTATCGTACACAAGTTGCACTAGCTAAGCTACGAAATTGTACTGCAAATATTTTACCTAGACCTAATAATTAAAACAATCACTTTTAACCATCTGGAAAGCTGAGAAAGATTGAGCATTGAAACCCAACATGGTGGTGAAACGACCTTCGCCGAGTTCTTAGCTCACAGAACTCCAGCACTTCCAACATCCGGATCAGCTAAACTCATTTCTTGTAGGCAAAAGTATGGGGATTGTAACAGTTCTCTTCGAGAAGGACGCTCTGTTTGAATCGAGATATGCGCTTTTGAATTTGAGAGTCAAAATTGGTGGGACAGCCCAATGCAAGAGTTAAAGATCGATGTCTTCAGAATAAAAAGTGTGTTCCCGCGGTAATCATGCGCTCGCTACAATCACCTAATTGTAGGCAGCTTGTTCACATCGGAGCCGAAGCATAGCCGCCCCCTCAGCTTTTTTATCGACCCACTCACCATGAGCCTCATAGGGTATATTAGACCACACTGTTTTTCGTCTGGCTAGAGGAAAAACGAACTTGGTCCCTCTCAACTTTGTCTCTCGGAAACAATGGAAATTTTCTTCTTCTCAAGATTCCATTCCGTCCAAATGTTTTGGAATCACCATTTCCCCTTGCTGCGTCACAACGACGCAGTTAAGTTCTTATGTAGTACCATTTCATTGTGCATTTTTCAAGGTACAGGTTGAGGTACAGGGTTATAACTAACGTTTCATTGCGCAGGGTTATAACTTTCTATCACAAGAATTAGACGGTCAACTGCCCAACGCTCACTATCGAACCATCCGCTGTTACGAGCTGTGGATGGTTTCACTGCAACGGACGCGGTTTATACACTGATCACCCGCAACTGGTTTCCAAACATCCAAAATCGAATTTCGAAATGAACCCTTTTTCAGGATTCAATTTGAATAATTGATTGTAGTTCTTCAAAAAGTTTAGTATATGGTTACTGAGAAATTCATCGAGAAAGCGCGACTTTCCTCCACTTCAGCCAAATTTTTGTCTTTTATGCCACTTTGATGACTTTTTGGACCTTTCTTACTACTTTGCTCATTTTGTTGGTAACGAGAAATCACAGATGGCATAAATTCCATTGCATTTTTCAAACAAGCGCTTGCACCATCTTCAGTTCTGTCCATAACCTTCACGAACCTTATTGGGCCATATCAATTACTCCTCTGTGGGTATGATTGTTATCATTGGGAAAAATCTCTGGCCGACGGCCAAAAGGATTTTGTCGCCCCGACCGCCATCATACCCGTCATCGTCTCACCTAGCCGATTCCGGTTTCGGGTCAGGGGATTTCGTTCAGTGTTCTCTCTTTCGCTGGCACTATCTATGAGAGTTTAAGCCGCATTGGAATTGATTGCACTTTCATGAGTCATCATAGTACCTATGCGTTTTGGCAGGTTATTATGTATGATATAAGCACGTGCTTACTGTTGACTCACTTAAAAACAACTCCTCTCCCCTCCTTGGTCACTGTTTTGTGCGCACGTTGTGATACGCTGTCTGCACATATTTTTTTCCAAGAACAGTAAATCTACCTGGTCTGAGAATCTGGAAATCCTACCCTCGGTATTCGATCTTTTCTCAAGACCCTGTCGTTTTTCTCGAATTATGGTATGCGATGAAGATCTCCGTTCGTTTGTCATTACAGGAGTGTGCTGGTGCAATCAGTCGTCGTCATCTCTCATGCTGGGAAACGTTCTCTTCTTCGTCGCCGCCACCGTATGTTCAGTTAACTTCCGTTTTTATTGTTTTCATGAGACGTTTGTTTTTGCATTCTTCGCCAGTCAGGCGTCATCATTCAAAAAGCGCCGATAATAAACAAGGAATTCATCTATGGTTCTAGTTCCAATGGAATTCTTACTTTGCATAGTTTGAAACAATCAAATCCAAAAACTGCGGTGGAGATACAATTCGTACGATTGGAGAATATCATTCATTGAATGAGTTGAATAATAACGAGCGTACCCTTCCCTTTCAAGCGAGAAAGTGTCGGATTAGACATGCACACAAGTGACGACGGCGTTGCACAAGTTTAATGTTTTTTCTGCCATGAATTATGATTGAGCTGTATGCAATATATCCTACTATATTATAAAGCGCTAACTTTGTGTGTCGGTTTGTGTATGTGTATGTGTGTGTGTGTGTGTGTGTGTGTGCGTGTGTATGTATGTATGTGTGTCCGTCCGCAAAATGAAGTGAGTGAGAAGGAAGCTCATGGGATAAACAAACCGCTAACAAATCGGGTAGCTTACAGGATTTGAGATATCAATGTTTTGTAGCAGGATAGTTGTGATAACACTCTTAGGGCTATATAAACACCTGCTTAGCACACTTCCGTTCATTCCACATGGTGCTGCAGTGGCAGCTGGAGGGCAGTGGAGAGAGGAAGGAGGATGAGGAAGGGAAGCGAAAAATCTACCGTCATATCATGATTGTGTCCCTTCTACTGTTGAAACACCATTGTGTTGCATACGCGTCACTTCCAGGAGGTGTTGGTGTCACAGGAGGAAGGGACCATAGCGGAGGATAGAAAGCTTGCGCAGGAAAGGAAGGTCCCGGCGGTTGACGGGGGACTAATCTGGTAATATATTAATAATTGTCAGCAATTAAACCATCATTTACCAGAAATCAGCTATCACTACGAACAACTTCTAACCAGATTTACTTGGAGGCCGTCGTCAGTTGTGGTGTTTGGTCTGCACCCGACACTTTCTCGCTTTTTGAAGGCAGAAGCTTACTTACTTTAGGCTTCATTTCTATTCGACAGGAGGGTCACACGTAACACAACAAAGAGCGTTCAAGTTTTGTTGTGGTGTGAATCCATATCTCTCTTTTTCCCGCGATCGAATTCCACGTAATTGTGAAAGCTACACTACGTGCAGTCCTATTCCCATTTTGCCCGTACCAACTCAAGAAAACTCATTCTGAGTATAAGATGTTTGAAAGGCAAATGAATGTTAGTACTGAGTTGATGTCATGGAGTTGCTCGCGAATTGTAGCGCAAGAATAATTCTCGAAATGTTTATCTCTTTTCAAAATTTGACAATATACAATTTGAAAAAATTGAAACTTTCAGTCCATTTATTTCGCCTTTTGCAGTGATTCTTCAAATTTGTGTTGGGGATGGGCCACTTTCCATCTACTCAATCTTCTTGTTCTGTGGCTAGGGATGTCTGCAACTGGGCCCAATTTCGGAATCTCATCCGTGAAGTGTGGGGGGGGGCAGTATAGTGCGCTGCCGGCAGTTCACAATCTGCTCAAGTAGTGCGCAATTCTGTGTGAGGATGAATGCTTCTAAGGGTGACTATTGAAAAACAATGGAACAAAGGTTCACGATTCAGGGCGACATTCAAGCACGCCCCGAGAAAAATTGAACAGGCAGCAGCAAGTCTAATTCTGTCCCCCTCTTACTGGATGAGAGCCTAAATTTTCCGAAGCCCAGTCATGCAAACCCTTCTGCTTCCCTCGTGTTTTTCTGTTTTCTTGATTCTAATATTTTCATTTCTTCTCTCGGAGTTGATTCTTGGACACCTGTCTTCATTCGATTGTCTAAAATATTTGGTTTTTTTATTTTCTTTTTTGGCGCCAATGAAGTAGGATGTGCCAAGTGATTGAAGATAGCATCCAAATGATTTGGTGGGGCCTGGATCAAGCCGTCTAAATGCTCGGTGATGAGTTGACGACAGTTGTGCCTGGAAAACAAGTTGGAGATTTAAAAGAGGGCCTCTGTGTAGTTGCCGCAGAAAGTGGTACATGAGTTTGAACCAATGTTCACGAATGAAAAGGTGTCCAGTGCTAAGGTAGTGATGGTTCGATCGTTAGCAACAAGCAGAGAGCTATGAAAAACACGCGCAAAAGCTCAGAGAACAGATCTTTGTTTTCATTTCTGCAGTGATGCGGCTCTCATCGATGCTCTCCTCAAGCGCTAACGCTCTGTCCGCTCAGCGGTCAGGTAATACAAAGAGGGGAGGATGCGCCGCGGAACGAGCGGTGCAGGTATAGCCCTGCTATGCCGCCGTGCATACACTTTAGTGTGCAACGGGCATCTCCATACCCTTACGGGGCCGCCTGCCGTTCTACTTGGTTACTTCACCTTTCCACCTCCGACCTCATCGTAGAGTCTTCACTCATAAAAAAGGCCAGAACGCTCCTATTTTCTTTCGAACTTGGTCCAAAAAGCAGCACTTATTTTTACTCAGTAATGCTAGCGCTCTGATCTTGGCTGAAAACGAATGATTTGGCGTGAAATCTGGCATGTTATCAGGTTTTTATGAAGACGCAATAGACTTCCAGCTGTATGGATATCTGAGATGAGAGTGTTCCCTTTTTAGACGCAACAACTACTGTTCCATACCACGGTTTAAACCTGTAATATTAGGTTGTTGCATTATAAATGTCGCTTTTGGACGTACCACAAAATTGTTGGAACAGCAACAATTCGGCATCTCAGAAGAAGAGATGGATACTACCTTATTGTGCCAGGCTTCGCCATTCCTCACGCAGAGACTCGACGTCCTTCTCGAAGAATCGTAGCAACTGTGCGCAGGTAAACATGGACACCCAGATTCCGAATTTTTTGTACTTCTGAACTGTTTCTCCTTCAAAACGTGCCGCGTTGACTCGGATGCGCAGCACATAGATGGAGTGTGACAAGAGCTGTTTGGCGGCGAAGTCAAATGTTTTCAGCCTGGTCTCGCACTTTTTTGCTGGTGATTTTTTCGTAAAATCGTAAAAGCTTTTTCGTCGTGAAGTAAGTTTATGAAATCGTTTTTCTTTCTCGCCGAGCCAATGCACGGTTTGATGTAGGTCGATTTTTGTTTACGAAGACCTGCCGTGTCCGTGTGAGCTAAATTCATCCCCTCAAGATGTCGTAGAACATTCACGTGTTTTCGGTCAGTCATCGTTCAAAAGAAAAATTCATGTAAAAAACAAAATGATATGGGCAACGAGTAGTCGCTTTTATACTCCTAGATTTCCTCTTTCGAATGAATGCTCAAGTACCTCTGGATGTTCGAACACAGCCGAGTGGGGTGAAGCTAAATCTGGTGCGACATTTATAATGCAACAACCTAGTAGTTTTTCACCAATTATCTGTTTTCATCTCGAATTGTTTATTTCGGTGTAGGTGTTTTACAGAGAAACATCAATGTGGTTCCTGTGAGAACTCTTCGGCCCAACTTTCGCTCTTTATCTGTTCTGAACAACCTACAACCAGCTGGCTATTTTCAAATACCCAAAGAATACCAAATACCAAAGAAAGATTTCTAATAAGAAATGTATTTTAAGGTATTTCCGTGAAACCTATAGTTTTGAACTGTTTTTCACTCGCTTTCGAACATTCTGGTAGAATTCCAGTTCTGCAATGATTTATGGTCACTTATAGTCATGTTCTGAATCAACGAATAATGGTTGTTCACGTCATGAAATTGGCATGCCACTTTGCCATCGTTTTAGAGCCGCTGTTTGAAACGTGACAGAGCCATAGGGTTGGAATGGGAATTCATTGCGATAACCAAATAAGTGGTGATCACAATAAATATGTTGTACCTTCCTAATAATACCGTCCTTCCTAGGTCTTCGGTAGCGTAGAGGGAAATAAGTTCTATAACTCTCAGTTTTTGAGTTTCCGAGTTATCAGGAGAGTTAGAAATGAAAACTACAGTGCGTTGCAAAAGTGAAGGGGCACTCCTGAAAAGCCGTTCCGATTAAGGATCAACGCTTCATGGCTTTCTCCCTGCTCTGTTGAATTCAGCATACCCTGAAGCATAGTGCACTTTCTTGCAAACATTATGCTCCTAAAAACATTTTTATAGAAAAAATTTGAAATCCCCCTATTTCAAATGCAAATATAAGGCATCTGTGGGTATGATGAGCTTTACAATGAAGTTTTCTTTTTTTGTCACAGTTGATTTTGCTGACTTGTGACTATGCTCGCGAGAAAAATCAACGGCATGAGCCACTAGAGGAAGGATTTAGCCAAGGGATCATGTGGCTATTACCTATATACACCAGGCTACTGGATAGCATATAGGTCCTAAATTTCGAAGGCAATTTCCGCATGGCCTTCTCGGATTTCCCGTCCCATTACGTACTTACGCATCTCATCCGCACTATGTGGTGTAATGCGTATCTTGTACACCATATGGTTATCGCGGTGGCATTCTAAGAAATCATCACTTCTTTGTAGACTGCATGGTATCGAAACTTTCTACCTGGGATTCGTGCGGCAATGCGTCAAAACTTTTACAGTACTGACTGATAGTCAAGCTCTGGGCAAATTAAACTTGCTTGAGAAATCCAGCTTTTTATGGAAATAGAGACTATTCGTAAGGCACAGGTGTCAATGAAGATCGTGACATTCCCAACATGCTTCAATCACCAGGTCTTTCCAGTGACAGTCAAACTTAGATCTGTCGAAGTTCCTGCTCCCGCATCAAGTTTTGATATGAGGAGAGTAGGACCACCAGCTGAATTCCTAAAGGCCCCTAAAGGCCCTAGCGAATTAAGACGTACGCTCGGGTTAATGGAGCTGTGGAGCAAGCAAATTCGCACAACTAGTCCGGCCCCGCCCCTTCCTTCCTTATTCCAAGGATGGAATACTATACGAAGTTTCTTCGACGGTTTTTTTTTTTTGGTTTTTTTTTCATTTTTAGTCACCTCATATCCACAACTCCACTATCGACATCTAGACCCCAAAATTTTATCTGGGAGCGTTGCTTTTGATTATGGTGGCTTGATGAACCTCTTTCGAGTTTGGTCACTTTTTTCTGATAAAAATAGGTTTTTGATGAGACGTATGGAATGCGGATTCACGATATCGAAGGAACAAATTCAGAAAGACCACTGATTTGCCAGCTGAGGGGTTTCTGCAGGTGGCGCGGATCTCGGACATGTCGGGCCAGCATACTCACAGTGCTGTTACTCCGTTTGTGGTTCATTTATGTGTAGATTGTGAACTTCAGCACACTAGTACTCGCGTTTAAATCGAAATTCACGCGAATAACGCGAATCCTCGTTAATTTCGTGAATTCGTTATAACTCGGTTCAAAATTGAGATTTTCAAAATCTGAAAAAAGCGTTGAACTCAGCTCGTCGAGTTCTATAAGAATATGCTTTTAAACTTTTAAAAAGCCCTACTTCAGATTGCGCCATGCACTCGAGCTTTGGCTCGAGAAAAAATTGTTTGAATGTGGTGCGCATATAATCCCGCTTATGCATTATGATCTTTCTTCAGAGAGATGGGTCTCAGTAGTTGCTCCAGAACGCGCCGCGTATTCAACATGGTTCATTGTATTGTGAAAGGATCGATTGCTTTTTTTTTCAGATTTCATGGTCCCTATTCCATAGCGGCGCGTTAAATGACTCAAAATGTACATGACTGCGCTCAACAACTCCTCCTCTCGTGTTCAAATGGAAATCATAGATCATTTTTCAGCAGGACAGTTAGCCTATTTGGTGAAATTTTCCAATGTTTGAGCGAAGGTTTTTCCGAAATCTGAGGGGGTAGCGGGGAAATTCTTCACAGTTGTAGAGCACGCTTACTTGTGTGTAGAAATGAGATGATACGCTTGCTTGTAGACGAGCGCTTCCGCCGTGCTGTGCTGTGGCTGTGAACATGCCTCCTCGTCATGCCCTTGTGGAAAGATCAGATTTTTTGCATTTCCAGATGAACTCGCAGACCTGAAATGTGCCCCGTTAGATTCCCCGTGAAAAATGCTATCGAATGATATGCATTACTCCTCCCAGTTGAAACTTTGGTTTTTCACCGTTTTCAGCCTTCCCCTATTGCCGATTGGGCACTCACTGTTCCACTGTTACTGCCCCAAAATCTCACAGTTTCATTTTTCGTCGAAACTTTGCCTATTGGGGTAATTCGATGCCCTGATTACGAATATGACATTCATTTTTGATGCTGGTGTCATTTGGCGCCAATTGGCGCCAAAGACGATTTCGCGTTTTTTTCGTTTTTTCGTTATAAATCGGTTTAAAATTAAGATTTTCAAAATCTGAAAACAGCCTTGAACTCAGCTCGTCGAGATCTATAAGAATCCGTCCTAAAGTTTTCTAGCGGCACTACACTGGATTGCGCCATGCACTCAATTTTCATCTCAAAAAGTAGTTGCTCGCATGTGGTGTGTATCTAATCCCGCTTATGCGAGCTGACCGCCACACAGAAAGAAGGGTCTCAAAACATACCCCAGGATGCGCCACGTACTCAATCTAATCCACTACATTGTGAGATTAGATGAATGTTATTTTCCGAATTCTTAGATCTTCATTTCGTTTTTAAGCGCTTACTGGCTTTACGTGTTCCCTCTGCTCTCAATATCCCATCCTCTGTATATCAAGTGGAATCTTTGAACAGTTCTCAGCAGGCATAGTGGGCCTATTATGTGACATTTTCCATTTTCAGAGGAGATGTTTTGCAGAAAGCTATGAAGATAGCGAGGAATTATCTTCACCAGCGTAGACTACGGTGACTCTTCTGTAGGAACTGTATGAAAACCTTGGTCGAAGATGAGCGTTCCTTCCGTAGTAAGGCCCCAAACATCACACCTCGCCCCATTTTTTGTGACATGTTCCATGTTTAGAGCACATGTTATGTGGGAAGCTGTGAAGGCGCGACGAATTTCCTCCACCGGCGTAGACTACGGTCACTTTTCTGTAGGAATTACATGGAAAGCTTGGTGGCAGGTGAGCCTTCCTTCCGTGGTATGACCCTAAACATCACACCTCGTCATGCCCTTGTGAAATGATCAGATTTTTTTGGTTTTCCAGATGAACATAGAAGACTGAGATGTGCACCATTCGATTCCCCATAAAAAAATGCTGTCGAACGGTATACAACTCACTTCGTGGAGAACACCTAGTTTACTGCCACCCCCCCCCCCCCCCCCCAACCCCACCCCCCCAGGCCACTTGATCCATTTTGTGACATTTCCCAGTTTTCGAAGGGAAGTTTTGAGGAAATTCGAGAAGGGAGGGATGAACTCTCTTTCCTATCGTAGAGTAAGTCTACTTTTCTGTTGGAAAAAGATGATACGCTCGGGCTTGAGCGAGTGTTTCTTCCCTGGTGTGGCCTCAAACATCGCTCTCCGTCATGCCCTGAAATAAAAACCAGATTTTTTGGTCTTCCAGGTGGCTCTACGGAGCTGTGGTGTACACCATTCGATTCTCCATGCAAAATGCTATCGAACGATATACATCTCAGTTCCCACCCAACTTAAATCTTCGCGTTTTTCATCGCCTTTTCCTTATCGCCGATCGCCTTCCTCAGCCCTGGCCACCCACGTGCTATTCACGTGCGCGGTGCGGTGACTTTCCCACGCACTTTCGACACGCATAGCGGTGTATCGATCGGGCTGCCCGCCAGCTACCGAGAAAGGCCATCGGCTGTCACGTGAGCTCTCACTCATAGATAGCAGTGAACTTACTCTACGATAGGGAAGAGAGTTCATCCCTCCCTTCTCGAATTTCCTCAAAACTTCCCTTCGAAAACTGGGAAATGTCACAAAATGGATCAAGTGGCAGGTAAACTAGGTGTTCTCCACGAAGTGAGTTGTATACCGTTCGACAGCATTTTTTATGGGGAATCGAATGGTGCATCTCAGTCTTCTATGTTCATCTGGAAAACCAAAAAAAATCTGATCATTTCACAAGGGCATGACGAGGTGTGATGTTTAGGGTCATACCACGGAAGGAAGGCTCACCTGCCACCAAGGTTTCCATGTAATTCCTACAGAAAAGTGACCGTAGTCTACGACAGTAAAGGAAATTCGTCGCTATCTTCACAGCTTTCTGCAAACATCTCTGAAAATGGAAAATGTCACAAAAAATGGGGCGAGGTGTGATGTTTGGGGCCTTACTACGGAAGGAACGCTCATCTTCGACCAAGGTTTTCATGCAGTTCCTACAGAAGAGTCACCGTAGTCTACGCTGGTGAAGATAATTCCTCGCTATCTTCACAGCTTTCTGCAAAACATCTCCTCTGAAAATGGAAAATGTCACATAATAGGCCCACTATGCCTGCTGAGAACTGTTCAAAGATTCCACTTGATATACAGAGGATGGGATATTGAGAGCAGAGGGAACACGTAAAGCCAGTAAGCGCTTAAAACGAAAATCTAAGAATTCGGAAAATAACATTCATCTAATCTCACAATGTAGTGGATTAGATTGAGTACGTGGCGCATCCTGGGGTATGTTTTGAGACCCTTCTTTCTGTGTGGCGGTCAGCTCGCATAAGCGGGATTAGATACACACCACATGCGAGCAACTACTTTTTGAGATGAAAATTGAGTGCATGGCGCAATCCAGTGTAGTGCCGCTAGAAAACTTTAGGACGGATTCTTATAGATCTCGACGAGCTGAGTTCAAGGCTCTGTTTCAGATTTTGAAAATCTTAATTTTAAACCGATTTATAACGAAAAAACGAAAAAAACGCGAAATCGTCTTTGGCGCCAATTGGCGCCAAATGACACCAGCATCAAAAATGAATGTCATATTCGTAATCAGGGCATCGAATTACCCCAATAGGCAAAGTTTCGACGAAAAATGAAACTGTGAGATTTTGGGGCAGTAACAGTGGAACAGTGAGTCCAATGACTAGGAGATGAGCTGAATGCTGTGCTGAAATCCAAGGTTGTTTCCAACTGGCAGCAGTAATGATATCATTCGGATTATGCAGTTTTTCACGGGCGAATCTATACGGGTGGGCATTCATGTTCTGCGAGCTCTTGAATTGCAAAAATCTGATCTTTTCACAAGGGCATGACGAGGAGGCATGTTCACAGCCACAGCACGGCGGAAGCGCTCGTCTACAAGCAAGCGTATCATCTCATTTCTACACACAAGTAAGCGTACTCTACAACAGTGAAGAGATTTCCCCGCTACCTCCTCAGATTTCGGAAAAACCTTCGCTCAAACATTGGAAAATTTCACCAAATAGGCTAGGGCATGACGAGGAGGCATGTTCATGGCCGCAGCACGGAGGGAGCGGGTCATCTGCAAGCAAGTGTGTGATCTTATTCCTACACACAAGTAAGCGTACTCTACAACTGTGAAGAAATTTCCCCGCTACCCTCAGATTTCGGAAAAACCTTCGCTCAAACATTGGAAAATTTCACCAGATAGGCTAACTGTCCTGCTGAAAAATGATCTATGATTTCCATTTGAACACGAGAGGAGGAGATGTTGAGCGCAGTCATGTACGTGTTGAGTCATTTAACGCGCCGCTATGGAATAGGGACCATGAAATCTGGAAAAAAGCAATCGATCCATTCACAATACAATGGACCATGTTGAATACGCGGCGCGTTCTGGAGCAACTACTGAGACCCATCTCTCTGAAGAAAGATCATGATGCATAAGCGGGATTATATGCGCACCACATTCAAACAATTTTTTCTCGAGCCAAAGCTCGAGTGCATGGCGCAATCTGAAGTAGGGCTTTTAAAAGTTAAAAGCATATTCTTATAGAACTCGACGAGCTGAGTTCAACGCTTTTTTCAGATTTTGAAAATCTCAATTTTGAACCGAGTTATAACGAATTCACGAAATTAACGAGGATTCGCGTTATTCGCGTGAATTTTCGATTTCAAACGGCGAGTACTGTATGAGAAGGTTTTTGACTGATTCACTGTCGATAGGATTTCGTCTTTATGCAGCACTACACCGTGATCCACTCCGCCGCCCGTTCCGCTAACCAACTGATTAGCATCAGCGAAATCTGTGTAATGGATTAGTGCATTCAGCTTGGATCCAAACATCAAGCAGCCGGGAATTTTCGGGGGCAGATCTACGGTGGTGGCT
>MU873205.1:0-10155 GCA_036418205.1 Ostertagia ostertagi | reverse complement strand
CCACATGTTAATTTCCATGCACACCCGTTCAGTGAGGAGAGCGTCATATCAAGGCCCAAAAAGGTCGTGGAAATTCCCAAGAATTACCGATGGCTGACATTGCCCATGACGTACCCTGAATAGTGTATGATACGGTACAACGTTCTTTACTTGTATCCTTTGTCTTCCGCACTCATTTAGTGCCATTATACTATACGACTGCATGGCACTTCGTTTGCACTTCACGTGTGGTCACGCAATCGCACGATCAAATCGCAGGGTCGATGCTAGTCTTCGAACCGTGACTTCGCTAGCGAATCGCTCGATTCACAAAGTCTGACATCGGCCCAATGGTTAAGAACGTTGATGGCAATCAGGTAATCGCTAGCATGCGTGATAGTGGTACTTTTTCGTCCGCCGTAAAGTGTGCTACTGCTGTCAATGTATGATCAGAATCCTACAAGTAATGAAGGGGGTGAAAAAACGATAACATGCGTTTGACGGTGCTCATATGCTGGTAGGACGGTGAGAGAGGCAAGGCACTGCGCTTGGGACTAAGCTTTGGGGAGGAGAAGGGATTCTGTGGGAGGGTGTGAACAATTTTGTTTCTCTCTGGCACCGGGCACACCAAGAAAGCCAAGAACTTTTTGAAAGTATTATCAGCTAAAAAGGCAGCCGGTAACTCATGTAGCTTTACCAACCTGTTCGATCTCCAGACGACGGACAACCGAGTTTTTGAGAGCCTTTGGAAGGTATCGGGGAATCTTGATGAACATCCTTCCTTCCTTGTCGTAGAATGTCTGAAATTGCGCAGAAACGTTGTGCGGTTTAGAAAGATTCCTTGCTGTTCTTCTTTGTGAATTTAGTTCGAATATCCAAGAAAAGATAGATCAAAATTAGTAAGTGAACGAGAGGTCAAGCTGGACTTACGCCTCTTAAAGTGGTCGGTTGTTCGTCGAAACGCCGTACATTCAAGAGGTCATAACTCCGGACAGTGAAAACAGTTGGTGACCACAGGCTCTGCAACAACAAGACCTTTGAGAAGAAACCCAATTTTAATTGGCCCATCTGAGGAACAGATAATACCCTGACAAATGAAACGATAAATTGATGAAACTACAAAAAAATTACGGGTAACGAACCCAAGGTTCTATTTCCAGGCTGCCTATGATTCTTTTTTTCATCAGCTTTATGTTGCGACGAATAAGGTTGCATGTATCTCGATTCAGCAAGCGACATTTGTAGAGATCTATCCGGCGGAGATACTGGAGAATCTTCACCTTCAGCTCCTGTGGCAGTCGACGCCATGGAAAATAGTCCTGGAACTGCAGGTTGAATGCTAAATAAAGAACGCCAATTATTCAACTTTGACTGATTGTTATCGAGCGCAGTCTTATGGTTAAAATAGACATCTTCAGCTGTTTAGATTATGGGAAATGAGTGGATTCCCTTGAAGAAAATAAAATAAGACGAATATGCACCCACCTTCGTTGGAGTGGGTGAGGAAACGCGAAGGCTTTCGGCCGATTCCAAAACGGCTGTCTCACAGACATCATCTGAAGCGTGAATTTTTATAGAATTCACTCAACCAGGCTCAAAGCTTTATTTTTCATGGACTGATTTGTAATTGGTGATTCATTTTCCAACGCAGCGCGAAAGACTAGGAGTGTATTTCAATTCTCCTCCTCAGTTCAGGTCAATTCAGATAAGACACCTATGGTTTGCTCGTAACAAGCCTAAGCGTCAGCCTAACGTTCGGCTTAAGCACAGGCCTTTCGGGTCTATTCCAGTTGGGGGAGGGCATCATGATACAGTTTCTTGGGAGCTAATGTAAACTCGTGACTGGTGACCGGTGACTGCCACCCCCACCACCCTAGGCTGGCTACACCCCCCTGGCTTGGAGTTACCATAGCTTTTTGGGAGTCACCGCAGATGCTCTAACTGGAATAGACCCGGCCTTTCTTTCAAACTTTTCAGCTGACCAGCCTACGGCCAGAACCCAACAGTCGTTTTATAACGCTGCCATATGCGATCCACGTTCAACCTAAGAAAGTCCGAGCACCTCCTTATGAAGAATGCCAGAAATTTACGCCTCATCCGGTGAATGTGGGGGGGGCATCGTGATGCGGAGCGTCTAAATAACTGCCTCAGCGCCGCCACGCCGGAACTGGAGCTCCACGTCGCCCCTGGCTGCAGCGGCTCCCTGTACGTTCCGATGAACCTTTGCGCCAGGGCGGGTGTAAGGCGAGTTCTGGGAGGGTGGAGGATGAGCTTACTGGTGTTGAGCGCCTTGAGGATTTTTAGGTGATGGTGGATGGCGGCGCAGCGAATTTTGTTTAGAAATGGTCCATCGGCGCTCAACAGTTGGGAAAGAAGGATCCCTACTATATATAAAGCGCTATGTCTGTCTGTGTGTGTGTGGTGTGTCACGAAATTCATAGCACGCGTCGCAGCAGTCGTCAGGAGCTGATTTTGGGATATGATATAGGGGGTGGGACGGGAACATATTTGGTGGGGGGTCACAAAGTGATAACGACTGATAAGAGCAGATAAGAGGCGCTGAAACACAAATTTCACGAAATTCATAGTGCGCTTCGCAGCAGTCGTCAGGAGCTGATTTTGGGACATGATATAGGGGGTGGGACGGGAACATTTGGTGGGGGTCAGAAAGTGATAACGACTGATAAGAGCTGATAAGAGGCGCTAGAACGCGAATTTCACGAAATTCATAACTCGCGTCCCAGCAGCACAGTGGGGCGTTGGTTCCTTGAAGGGATGTGCAGGGTGGGACGTTGACATGTTTGGTGGGGGCCAGAAAGTGATAACGACTGATAAGAGCTGATAAGAGGCGCTAGAACGCGAATTCCACGAAATTCATAGCTGGCGTCCCAGCAACAGTGGGGCGTTGGTTCCTTGAAGGGATGTGCAGGGTGGGACGGTGAACATGTTTGGTGGGGGCCAGAAAGTGATAACGACTGATAAGAGCTGATAAGAGGCGCTAGAACGCGAATTTCCACGAAATTCATAGCTCGCGTCCCAGCAGCAGTGGGGCGTTGGTTCCTTGAAGGGATGTGCAGGGTGGGACAGAAACATGTTTGGTAGGGGACAGAAAGTGATAACGGCCAATAAGGACTGATAACAACGATATGTGTACGACTGTGGAGATAAGTCAAAAACACATTTGAAATAGCGCAATTCACTTCCATATCATTCTTCAGCAAAATTACCATTCGGCCGCTACACTCCCCCGAGTTCCAAAAAATGTCCGATGGATGTTTTAAGAAACATGATAATGAGTGCTGGGTATTTAGATTCCAACATGCGTAGTATTGAAGATTGTTCGACCGCTAAATATTTTGACATTCGATGCATGGTGGTTGTTTACAGACATCACTTTAGCTCCGCACTCCACCGCGCGTATCAAGCGGACAGTCAGCTAACGCATTTCACGAAGAATTTTATTTCGTACCGGTGGAATTTGACCCTCCACCGACTGTCCAGTTTCACCGAAGCCTTCGATGCCATGCACGCGGTAGTGTGCGGAGCTAAACTGGTATTGATAAACCGGTAAATAAAGCTCGGCATTCCTAACGTATGTCTGGTAGAATAACGGTAGATGTTTGAAGGTGACCATACCTTCCAATTCTGAGAATCTCCCTCGTCTTCTTTTTGTTCTCCTCTCTTCCTTCAATTCGTTCCCGGATGGAGCGGTCCTTTTGGGCATTTGATGAAAAGATAGAAGTTGAATGGCACGAGCTGGAACGAAGAATTAATGAAACAAAGTGTTGCTATAGCGCCAAGGGATCAATTGTAAGTCCAAACACAGATGACGGCGGAACGTCAGGAACAAGTTGAATACTAAAAGGGTGCTAAGTGGGTTGAGGGGGGGGGGGAGAGAACGCGGCCATCGCGGGCTCTCTTCGTTGTCATCCAAGGCTAGGCTTTAGTTCGCCGGTGGCGCGTATTTCGGAAACTGGCACGTGGCGGAAAATCGTGACGGCCTTAGACTAGGCCTTGGAGGAGCAGGTCCGACAGAGGCCGCGCCGAACCCACTTAGCACCACTTTCTTAGAGAAAGTTCTGAAGCTCATTTATTATATATAGAGATCTCCAAAAGGTTTGGAGAGGTAGTTTACAGATGACAGCCGTGCGATATGTGCTGCCCAAGACAGAAGGTGCTAAGGCTGAAAGGGGTGTGGTTCACTAGGTTCAGAACAGCGGATTTTTTCGCAGATCTTCGCAGAGCAGAACATTTTTTCGTGCGGAACTTCGGGTCCGCTGAGGTTGCTAACTTAGTTGGGGGGGGAGCCACGCGGCGGCGCGGCAGTCTGCTCGCCTGGCATGTTCGGAAATTCGTGGGCCAGTGGGGCAAGGGAGTGTAGGCAGACTAGGGGGGTGGGGGTGGGGGCAGTCACTTGACATGCGTGAAAAGCTGGAATGTTTTAAGTTAGCACCTCCGCTGATTTTCTTGCTGCGGGAATCTCGGGTCCATTGATGATCAAAGGGGTACACGTGGGTCTTCCGCAGCGGAATGTTTCGCGTTGCGGAGCCTGGCGAAAATTCGCTGTTACTGTCCTAGGATCACAACCAGCGCTGAAGATTGCACGTTTGTGGACGAAGTAGTCGGAGTGCGGCGAGCCACAGAACAAGCATTAATGGGCACCCTCTCGAGAGATCGGTCAAGGGATCGATATTAGATCGCGAAAGGGTGCTATACAAGTAGGGTGGGCACGCCGCATTTTTTGAACGGAAATGTATGAATGTGGATCTGCTGCTTGCTACGATATTGTCTCGAGAATCAGGGAATTCGTGAGCCAGGAAGGTGGTAGAAAGCCAGTCTAGGGGGTTGGGGGTGAGGGCAGCCATGTGGCACGCCTGAAAAACTGGCGTTGTGCCCACCCACTTGTATAGCACCCGCCAAAGCAGCGGCACTTCAACGTTAAGTAGAAATAATGTTGTTCTTAAAAAAAGCTCGCAGTTGCTCGTGTCTGCCGCCTCTCGACGCGATAGCGGTACGCGGTGAGTACTATCCTCTCCTATCACCAACAGGTAGCAACGGTTAGAACATACAAGAGAGTACTATGTTCGTAAAAAAATTGAGCACACAAGAACGGGCAAGGTAGGTTATTCAAAGCTCCCGAGTTCTGGATCTCCGCCATGCTTGAGAAACAGAACACAGTCCGATTTCTGCTCCCTCTTGCCGAAACAGTGAACGAATAGCAGTGTGCGCGATGCTCTGCTCGTCTTATGATTCTCGCCGACAGGGTGTAGTGTATTGTTGAAAGGGCGAATCGTGAGCTAGGAAGGTGGCTAGAAAGGTTGGGGTCCAAAACAAGCTGGAGGGGCGGTGTGGTTCACTAAGGACAAGCGACTTATTATTGCTGTTTCGCAGTGTGAAGCGTTGATCGCTGCGGGAGCTCGGGGCACCGTGGATCAACTGTGGACCTGGCAGGTTTTCGCCCGATAGAAGCGCGGACAAAAGTCGCGTTTCTGTCCCTAGTAATCCAACCCCTGGGCAAATGGGGGGGGGGGGCGTGGGCTACGCGGTGGCCGCAACTCGGTTCGTCTGCACTTTATGGGTTAGTCTATAGGTTCATGATTTTTGACTTGACTTTGGCAGTTTCGAATACAGACGCAGCTAGCCCTGTAGGTGTAGACGAACAAAGTACCACGACTCGCATGGTCCAATTTCACCGCAAGTTTATTTTAAGGGGAAGCTGGAATTTACGGGTTTACAATATTTTGCTGAAACGACACGGACGAGCAACCCTGTGCTTGGCCTCCTCAACTTAAGGGGGTGTCCCCAACAGGCCCACCGCGCGGCGAAGCAAAGACGCAGACGCGGCAAAGGGACGAGTCGCAGCGCATACTGTAGCGGTTAGGCGTCAGGTTAAAGAGAGTGTACCATACTACGTCTCATATCGCACAGCACGCGCTGCAACTCGTCTCTTTGCCGCATCTGCGTCTCTTGCTTCGCCGCGCGGTGGGCCTGTTGGGTGGAGCAAGACAGATAACAACAGGACGGCGGACGACTGTGACCGTAGACCCGCTGGCCGTGCCTCCGATTGGGATTCGTTCGCCTTCCCGCGCAAAGATTTAGAATCAAAACCAAAGTGAGGCATGTCGAAACCAGAGTCCTTTTCATCTCATAGGCTGCGGTCATATAACTCACGACTGCAAAGATCGCCAACTTCGCGACGCAGGCCACGAAATGCGGCTCCATTTCCCCTTATGCTAATAGTTTTTGCTGGACATATCAAAAACTTACCTTCTCTTTCATTGTAACAGGTGCGCGTCGAGTGCAGATCACACAACACATATGACGACGGCCTCAACAAAATGTAGTTGGATTAGGATTAGCCGATTGCAGTTGTATTCTCAGCCGTCAGTAGTCTCTAATATCAGTTACCAACTATCAACTATCAGTGAAAATTACTAGTTATCAGGTGCTTGAGGGCCGTCGTTACTTGTGTTGTGTGGTCTGCACTCGACGCGCATCTGGTTGCCAGGGAAAGAGGGCACTTTACGACCGTTCGTCGCACTAACCGCTTCACACCTAGAAGCCGACACAGAAAAATGTATTATTCAAGCGTCCGCCGACTATCTGGGATCTTCGCCATGGCTTGACGAAACAGAAAACACAGGCATTTCTGCTCCCTCTTGCGAAACAGGTGCACGAGAGTGTAGCGCGATGTTCCGGTCGATCTATGGCATTCTCTGCGAGGGGTATGTGATTGAGTATTGTGAAAGGGTGGGAATGCCGTGAGCTAGGAGGTATCAAAAAATTGGTCCGACATTAACAGGCGCGGAAGGGTGGCTTACACACATAAGTGAATCACAAGCCCCAAGAACTAATTTACTGTCTTTGCGACATCGAGTGCGCAAGCTTTGTGTTCGCTGCAAAAGGGCACCAGCTACGAGAGTCCACAAGGCGTGTGATCAGAGAAACCGATTGAGCCTTAGAGAGAGCGCTTTGAATCACTCTTTGCGCAATGGAAGAACCGTCGTTTTGCTGGTCGCTAAGGTGAAGGCCACTACCCCCTGGGAAAGGGGGGGGGGGCACGCAGTGGCTGTGCTAAAACCTCTTTCATCTATTATGCAACCTCTAAGGTTATTAGTATACGAATCATTATTGTGACCATCAACTGAGTGGCAGTTTCGAAGAAATTTCACAGCACATAACATCGGCAACTACCGTGGATAAACCCTGAAGGTGTAGGGTCGGAACGAGGGTTAAAGACATTACTTGAATCTCGGTTCCCTTGAAACCGTGACGATCTGCGCTGCTCTCAGCGTGCCGCCTCTCTCCTCACTCCCACAGGCTTGTCGCAAAAGGATCATATGTTTGGATCGCACTAATCGTCGCTGTCCTCTGCGCGCGATGCAGGCGGGCAGACCATAGCGAGGAAAAATCAAGTAGTTTGTGCGCGCTCCAATTCCCCTTTATGCTAATGCTTTTTGCTGGGCCAGTTACAAATATAGCTTCTGTTTTTCCTGTAACAGTGGCGCGTCGAGGCGCAGATCACACAACACATAATGACGACGGCCTTAACCAAATGTAGTTTTGGATGAGGATATGCTTATTCCCGCAGCCCTTAATTTCTGCAGCACGTCAGTAGTTACTCCATAATATCAAGTTACCTGAACTCATACTACAAATATATTCTCAGTTAAGAATTACTAACTGCCCCTTAGTTATCAGATGTCTCCTGAGGGCCGTCGTTACAGCCAAGTGGTTTCCTTTGTGTTGTTGGTCTGCAACTCGAACCGCATCTGGTTGCCGCTAGGGATAACAGGCACTTTCCCGACCGTCTTCACTCGCTAAATTATTTTTTGATTGATTTTCATCGCAACAACCGCATTCATACACCGAAGAAGAGAAAACGTGGCAAGTAGTGTCAATGAGTAGATAGACTGATATGGAGGAAGCAACTAGCATGAAAACAATGAGGAATTACAAAGTTACGCTGCATACATAGCGAAACTGAAGTCGCAAAGCAGTTGATACGGTAAAGTAGAGGGTGATTTACAATTTGATAGAGCTTTCATCGGTATAAGGATCGGATTCATAACAAGTATGGTTTAGGCAAATCAGAACAAGAAGCATAGAAGAGTGAATTCCAATTACGCAAAACAATATCTATGTAAAAATTATACAAAAATGGTCCAAAAGCTGTCACAGCATACAGCTGCTCATGAAAGCACACACTCAGAAATGATCAACTGCAGAATGATCGTCTGATTGTCCTGGATGGACCAGGACCTTCCGGGCTGTGGGTCAGTACCTGCGGTAATGGTCACCCTGCGACATGAACTGGCCGCGCGCGGCAATGGGTCAGTGCTTCTGGCCATGGTCACCCTGCCTCATGGACATGCTGGCGCGCTTGGATCACTGAAAACTGGTGTACTGCCAAGATCTACTATTACTATGAATTAGGAGCCTCGTATTTTTCGCTGATTATCCCTTCTGTTCAAATTTTCGGAAATGGAATGTAATGAAAATTCTAGCACTATTGAGTTCACGTTTACAAATGTTATTCAGTCCAGTCAAACCCGTCGAAATGGGCTTTTCGGATGCTATCGATTGGGGTACCCGACAGGAGGCCCGTCGCGCGGCAAGAAGGCAGAGTCAGCGGACGAGTTGCAGCGCGTGATGTGCGATGTAGGACGTGCAATGGACATTCTATTTAACTTGACGCGAAATCACTACAGTACGCGCTCGTCCGCTGACTCTGCCTTCTTGCCGCGCGACGGGCCTCCTGTCGGCTACCCTATCGCTTTGAACGATACTGAAGAAGATTCATGCAACTGAATTCTGTATTTTCGCCGCGCTCATGGCGTGCGTGGCATTGCTGACCTAGCCCATCCGGAGAATCGCTCGTCTCCCTCTTCGCCCACTGTACCTTGACGCAACAAATCCCCTCCAAGCTGATGAGACACAGCGATGGGTATTGAAGTGTGGACTGCCATCCGCTGAAAATGGAAAGGGAAGCAAAGCAAATCGCCGATGAATCACTTGGGGTGACTTCCTGTTTTGCCACTTGAAATGAGGGAAGGTTGCGTTCGGGCGAGTTTTCTGGACTTGTTTGCTCCACGGCTCCTCTAGCGCACGCATATGCGGTATAGCTGCTACAGGGTCAACCCTGCGTTGCGCAAATTCCCAAATTTTTACGACCCCCTTCCTTTTTCGGGGGTATCGGTACGACCCCCCATATTAACTATCATGTCTTTCACATAATTTAATGCTCATCAATGCTCATCAATGATGGCAGTCACCAACATGGAGAAGTGGTGGACCGTGGTCAATCCGCGCGCTTTGTCTCGCTCAGAGGAGGAATCGAGGCAAATGAAGTTTTATTCATTAAATAGAAGGAATTTTCAAATTTTTGCGTAAACCAATACATCATTTTAATCGTAAAGATTTCTACTTTCAGAAACCCACCAGGATTTTTTCGATCTCTCAACTTTCCTTACCTTATAATCTGAAAAACTAAACCTTGTAGCAATTACATTGCAATCCAAACCCCTCCATTCAGAAGGTTATATTTTCTTTCAGAAGCTGTTTCATGAAATCGGACACCAAAATTTTAAAAATATAAATAGTTTTCTTCCTGAGGAGTATTTGAAATGTTGTGGATGTTCAAGTATTTCAAAAAATCGTCCCGTTGTTCCGTTTTCTGTGCACACGCGAGTTTTTGACATTCAAACATTCATAACTTTCTTCATAATCAACTTTTTGCAAATGTCTAAGGCTAATTAGAGAAACTAGAAGATTAGAGCTTTCGAACAAGCACCTGAAAATTTTCCAGCGATCATTTTTTCAAAAAATAGTCCCGTTGTTCCGTTCTTGGGTGGTTTGGGGTCCGATTTTTGAGAAGGCGCGAGTTTTCGACATTCAAACGTTAATAACTTTCTTCATACTCAACATTTTGCAGATGTCTAAGGCTAATTAGAAACTAGAGGATTAGAGCTTTCGAATAAGTGCTAAAACTTCTTGAAATAATCACTCGCTCAAAAAATAGTCCCGTTGTTCCGTCAATTCCACCTTGATTTTTTTCAAGCCTTTTTCCTGGACCGCGACTATGCAGTCTTTAAAGGCCCATAACTTCCTTTGTGAAAGATGTGATGAGAAGCGGTAAAGATTGTTGGAATCCACTCGAAGAGTACTTCATAACAG
>MU873204.1:3478-15373 GCA_036418205.1 Ostertagia ostertagi | reverse complement strand
CCTATTACCAAAATCCTTATGACCTCCCAATTTTGCACAACAAGAGCACAGGGGCTTGATTTGACTGAAATGTACGTGCCATAAATAACTTAGAGAGACCCCATTCTACTCGCTGATTCCAAGCTTGAACTTGTTCTGGCCAAAACTGGCGGAACGGGGCCGTATTACGATTCAACCAAATCAAGCCAGCTGCATTTGAAAGATTGATGTTAGCTCGGAAGTCCACAATGAAAAAGCAAGCAATGTTCTCGCTCTCAGAGCTTCTTTCATCGAGGCAGTTTTCGAGGTCTCAATCAAGCTTCGTATTTAAACACCAATCGCTTTCGATTGAAATATAACTGCAATTTAATTTTAACAGTAAAAAATTAACTGTAATTTAATTTTCAACTAACGTCATATGTGGCGTCAACAAAATAAGTGGCACAAAATAAACTGTCAACCTATGCTTATTCTAGGCATGATAACACAACTACTCATCTTCTCGGCGGTGACATCTCCTGAGCGTACACCCCCCATTTTTCCACACAGTGTGATTTTTGGATACAAGCCTACGGTTAAGTGAGGTCGGTGTCAGATTGTGGATCCAGAAAATGACTAGCGAGTCGTAGGGTAAGAGCGATTTAAACTATGCACCAGCGCTGCGACCATGCAAAATTCCGAGAGTGTGATGAGGAGCGTAAGTTCCCCTCGTTCGAACCTTGGCTGTCGCCACTTTCCCAGGCATACAAGGGCATGACAGAACGGTAAAAAGGCAAAAGATAATCTGCGCAAGACACAAACTCTCGCCGCCTTCCTACCTACACTGGTAAGACGCAGATGCATCGTTCGAAAAGCTGGTGACTGGTTCAAGCAACTAAATTGTTCAAAGCACACGAGTCCCCGCATTCGTGAAATATGGCACTGGCCAAAATCCCACGTTAGGACCTGTGCATCCTTCATACGCTAAGATGAATACCAAGGAACCTCTCACATCCTCCACTTCTTTCGCGTAAAAAAAACAAAATAGAAATGCTCCACAGACAACGATGCACGTTTCAATTTTAGAACATTCTTCAATCCTCAACCTAGTGGTTCCACGGGTAGCTGGCTCCCACGATCACCTGAAAAGCATTGGTTTTTCAGCAACACTATTTTCTAAGTAATTTGCTTAGCGCTACGAGTGACTCTAACCACGGTCCACTCTCAGTTGAGCTGATTTCAAAAACTACCACGATTTTCACCCCCATCTCTCCCATTCTTCGAAATCAGGGCAAGTGTCTAAAGGAACGGCGGATCTCTCATTCTCTGTATCTTACGCTTCTTCTCAAGCTACCGCCAAAAACATCGAAAAACCTGTCAAAAAGGACTCCCACTCCATCTACATTTCTACACGAAACCCCTAAATATCCTACTTACTATAAAGCGCTTCGTCTGTCTGTCGTCTGTATGTCTGTCACGAAATTCCCTAGCTCCTCGGGATCCGCCTGGAGGGACCGGGTCAAGTGTGGGATGGGTGGGCAAGGTCTCACGAAGTACAAAACACACATCAGCTAAGCGGAGCCCCGCCCACAGTGGGCGTGGCGTGCGTCGAAATGAACTGTACTGACGACCAAGATTTTCATTTCAGTGACAAAACGACCTCGAAACTGGGCCAAAAAGTGGGTAAAGGTGTGCATTGGTAAGTCACATCGAATTAGGGAGACCCACCCCCGGTGGGCGGGGCGTTCTCCAAAAAAGCAGTGCTTTATGAAAAATTTCATAACTCGGTTGGGAGAAAGCCTACAGAGCAGAAAACAATTTGGTGTAAGGGAGCAATGTCTAAGGTGTTCCAGCATACATGACGTGGGCGGAGGCCTGCCCACAATGGGTGGAGCGCGCTCTGAAGTGTACAGCATTTTCTACAAGTCCTCATAATTCGGGTCGGGAAGTCTTAATGAGCCGGAAAAAGGTGGATAGAGGTGGATGGAGGAGTGGAGGCCAGCTGTCATCGGTGGGCGGGGCTTGACCAAAGTGGGCGGAGTTTGCGACGAAAAATTCAAAACTCGGCTCCAACAAGTCCCGGAGGCCGGAAAAAAGGTGGATAGAGGTGGGTGGAGGAGTGGAGGCCAGCTGTCATCGGTGGGCGGGCTTGACGCCACTAAAGTGGGCGGAGCTAGCCAAAAAAGTCGAATTCGGTTGCAAGAGGTCCTAGAGATAGGGGAAAACGGGGTTAGAGGTTGGCGAGGGAAAAGAGGTCAACTGCTATTAGTGGTAGAGCACGCACCTAAGTGGGCGGAGTTTGCCAAAAGTGTCGTAATTTGGTTCCAAGAGGTCCCAGAGACCGGTGAAAAAGGGGTAGAGGTCGGCGAAAGGAAGGGGGCCAAATGCTATTGGTGGGCGGGGCACGCACCGAAGTAGGCGGAGTTTGCCACGAGATTTATTGTCCGGAAGCAGTCCGGAGACCGGGAAAAAGAGGATAATGGTTGACGAAGAAAAAGAGGTTGAAAGCCGTCGATGATGGAGCGGATAGAATTTAGCTGAGAATTCAGATATTCGTGGTGTATCAAGCCAAATTTGAAAATTTTCGTCGCACCATCAAAATTCGCCGCAGATCTGTGTTGCGCGCGCAATGCGTGCGGCGCCAACTGGTTCGAATATGACTCTTTTGCGAATATGCACCATCACCACGAATAACCAACATAGCACTTCCTCCTCCCTCCAAAATTAGCAAATACGACCCCTTCCCCTCAGCTGAACACCGTACAACGAACGGTTGATCCTGTTCTGAACTCCTTGTTAGCGCTTACAATTCCTTCAGCTGCCATATACATATGTCAACTTCCGTGTATAAATGGGCATTTAATATGTGTGTCATTATATTTTCATAAAATCGATACAAGCTGCGAAATGATGTTGAAAATAACAATCTGAAATTATAACTGCACGGGCACCTGTTTCTGCTCGATGAGAACGTTTTGCACATTGTTTTGAAACGAAAAACGTTGCGCTAACTGCACGTTTCAGGCAAATTAGGATCAACATGACACTTCTGGATAGAAAACCATAAAAATCTCTCAACAACAGAAATACATATTCATGTTGATGGATTTATCCCACACCTCATGGAAATACTAATTTGTAAACATTTGAGATGCGTTTGATGGTATTGCGGGGACCGAAAAATGCTATCAATTACAGATCGAATCATCATACTATCCTGAGTGATTCACAAATTTTGTTTTTAGAAAATAGAAGGCTATACGATTCATCAGTAAACATCGTCTGAGCGTATTGTAACATCGTGTATTCGACTAAGGAAAAACAGCCAACGAATTTTACTCATTGTGTGCAAAATACTAGCAGCCACACTTAGTCTCTAATGCACTCGCCGTGCTATGGTCCTCGCTTTCAAGAGCTGAAAGGTAAAGGCGGTGAATAGGCGTAGATATTGACCTTTACCCTGTAAGAAATGAAGGGCCTGATAGAAAGCCAACGAATTGCAGCCCTCGCAAACTTTCACAGCAAGACTTGCGTGAGCGGAAGGCACTTGACATGTGCCAAACAGTGAAATCAAAAAGTTGCTCCGTGATGACTGTGTGAAGTCTTCAGGGCGGAAAGATCGGTTTCGGCCTACTCTCAGCGACGCGATCAAACAATACTGGTTGCCAATACAGGAACTCTATTTCAGTACTCCGAAAGGAAGGGGGCTCCTGACTTCGTTATGAGCGCACTTTACAAAAGGATGTTTCCCGTGGCGCCGTGGTTGGGACAGTTGGGCAGTCTAGGGTGACTCCGAAACTGGACATCCATGGAGACAAAGTACTCTCCTAATTTTTTAATTCGGCCATTATATAAACTATGGCACGATAACGCAGGACCACAATCACGCAACAAAAAATCAGCGATTTGGGCTAGAACGTTCTACCTTCGTCGCCATACAGCACAGATCCGGCGCCGCCCAACTATTACTAACCCAGGTCAATGCCGCACTCCTTAGCAGCAAACAAATTCAATAACCACGACGAGTCACAATTTGGAGTACCTAGCTTGTCCGCAACGTTTCGTACTGCACAAGAGTCTTAACTATGAGCGTAAACTTCCATGCTTTTGTTCCTGTAGAAAAAAGGTGAGAGCAATGAGCAACACAGATGCGAATGGGGAAAATAATTTTACCTAATTGACGACGTCAAATTAAATGAGGGGGATGCAATCAACTTCACTTCTTTTCAAATTTTTTTCATCAGTAATTATTAACTCTACAAAAATTCTATTTGAAGTAATTAGCGCATTATTCGCGGATTCGATAATGTATATGTGTACTTTTAAAACATGAAAAATGCCGAAATAAACCACAAAAACGAGCCGCCACCGAGCGAAAGTGTGGCCCACCGGCGGGCCACACGGTCGTCAAAGGGTTAAGTTGATGCGCTCTGATAAAGCTTTTATACTTGAATTGATCGCTGATTAAAAGGGAAATTTCAAAGTTACCAAACTAATATAGACAGCGTTTTCAACATGCAATCCCTGCACTTCTACTTCAACATCGAATAGATTTCTCCCTTGTCTTTGACTAACAAATAACTAACCTTACTGTGTCGCTATTTTTTGAGCTAAAAGCCGGCATAAGCCAAGTATTTTATTCCAGGCTTAAGCTCAACCTCTCCTGCTCTATGCGATTACCTGATATTTCCACTGGCTGAGTGATGAGTGGTGCTGCCTCGCTAGCTAGCCCAAGACCTACTGCCCGCCCTCTTTCAAAGCGCAGGCCAATGGAGCACGAGGTGCCCGCCCTCGTAATTTTGTATATATCCAACAACTCTTACCTATTCTACGACTTTTTCCCTTCAATGCGACAACGCTTATTTGATTTCTTCATCAGCTATGCATTCCCTTTTTTCTACGTAAGAACTATTAATACTATTACGGCAGTCGTGGTTAATACGTGGTAATGGTGCCCAGACCCTCCCTTCATCAATCACTCTGTGATTTTGCTTTACTTTCTGAAACGACTCGAGTTTCCTTCCCCACTTTCCTGCCCTCTCCCACATCCTTGCCATTTAGCAAAAGTATAGATTGCTAACGGTGCTTCTTTCATCAACGTTACGTTTGCTCCGTGCTTCCGTCCACTATTTCACATTCTCCCCTCTATCTTCCGTATTGAAATCTCCGTTTCTTTTTGTAAACAACTTCAAACATTTATATCTGATCGCTGCCGAACTTAACCAAACTATACTGGTAAAAAAAAGGCATACGTTGTAAATTCCATGGTGTGCGATCTTGATGCTACAACCGCAATGAACTGAGAGCTAAATGATGCTGAAAATGACGAAAGCTATTTTCCAAGCGAAAGCGTACGTTCTACCAAGCTACAGATTACATGTTTTTAATTTGAACCAAACTATCGACTTTCAGATCACACAGGCCCTTATTTCAAGTATTTTCGAAACCAAGTGGAGATTGTAGGGCCGGTTTACTAAAACAATTCACTCTAATTTAAAGGAAGTGGTCACGATAATTCTCATGGAGACGATAAGGAAAGCTATGTACTGGAGTGGTAGGGGTCCTGCCCAATGTTACAACACGTGAAGTTTCAGTGGCAGTGGCGCCTTATCAACGGAGTGATAAGGCGCCGAAATCCACTTCCGGGTAGCAAAAACAAAGACTTATCGATGTGGAAAGGGGTGCATAAGAGCGTGCTAGATATGATACCGTTATCGTTATCGTCCCGTTTTCATTCTGGAGTGCACCTCTTATCAAGCAGCCGCACCTTCTTATCTCATCGTATCATATCTTCCATGGGCTTACACTCGTCCAACAATTACTGCCTCACACCTTATCGATTGATAACGCGAGGGTAGAATCCACGTGGAAGCCAGCGTGATCGCTTCCTTCAACAGTGTTTCACACTATGAAACAGAGACAGGTCTGAAAAAAAATATCCAGCTGTGGATTCTCAGTCAATACCGAACTCAGCAATACTATTTCTATCGAGTTGACCAGAAAAAGATGCTAGTTTTCATCCTGTTTTCGAAACGTACTTCACAATAAAAGCTGGTGAAATGGAATCCTGTGGAGAAGTGATCGATTGAGAACAAAAAGTGAGCCAGGATTTCGTGAGTCAACTCGTTCAACTTTTGCGAGGCCACTCGGGCGACATGTGTTACCGCATTATCATGGAGCGGAATTGGTTTTTTTTTTCTGTGGACTGCGAATAAAGAACGTTTTGGTGCACCTCTACGATATGCTGGGTGAACGACGCTGCGGTAATATGTAGAAGGCTGCGCTTCCGATTCTGTCAAAATCATCGAACGGTGAACATGACCTTTCTTAAAGGCAGCGATTACGATATGTTGAAGAAGGTTAGAGGAGACGTGGTGGTGCTCAATGGTACGCCAGTGGCGAAAAAGCGGAGAAATCCGTCAAGAAAACGCAAAACGGGACCCCTTTTTGGCCGTTGGTTTTCACTCATGAACAGGTAACAGCTCAGAAAGCGGACGTATGAACGAGTTCATCGCAACGCGTTTGGTGGCACCATGCCAAACCACGCTCCAATCGAGTTGCTCAGTTGTGCCGCTGCTGGCAACGCAGCTCGTCCAAATCACCAACTAAACTAGTGGGCGGATCGCTTTTGGGGGCGGAGTGCTTTCGAAGTCCTGCTCAGCAACCAGCGCACCTTTCGTCGTGGCGCCACACCTCGCTTCCCTGGCAGCCAAGTAACTGATTCGTGTGGTGCATATGCTTCCCCGATGCGCTCCCTCTTTATCGTAACTGCCTTTAACGTCAATCGTGATTCAGCAAACGTCGCGTAATGCACCTCGGTTTTACCACTGAGCTCGTCGCTGCAGCTTGCCAAACAAGCACTTTTCGGCGGACATTTCAATACGATGCAAGACTTTGAGAGAACGAATTGCTCGTGCTCAGGCAGCACGTGTGAAATTCACCCATCCAGTTTTTTCTTCGCTTCAATTATCATAAAACGCGGATAAGCTCGCTTCAAATTCTCTTTCCAGCTCCCAATAGTGAGCGAGCACATTCTATGTTTGTGTTCTACATTTCTATGCACATTCATTCTTCTACTATCCTCCCTAAATTAGTGTTCGTCGCTTGGAATAGAATAACAAAAATATGTAGACGGAACATGAACATGACAAGACCTGTACCTCTGCTCCTAAAAAACACCAATTCAATAACAGCTGATACCACCGAAAACAGACTAGGGAGAAACTTTTGGGATAAGGCCGTAAAATCAGTCATGGGTTCAAACTGAAAAGAGGAGGCTAGCATAATAATACATATGCAAGAGGGAAGACCAGTGGGAACAGGGTAAATGCGCACTCGGCAGTAGGGCAGAACGAGGGTTACCAAACGGCATAAGACAAAAACACCATCCAACAAGCCCTTCCGGTCGTCAGGACTAAAACGGGAGAAACGGATAGTGTAGCACTCTGATTGTGAGAGCGATTGGGAACACATTAAATCGACCATTAGCTCTAGGCCAAGCCGAAATCTGCCAATATTCACAAAAGCCTCCTATTCGAGCCATTCGGATCGGTGATGACGTGACAACTGCGAAGAGCGCTCTGATCAAAAATGCTGTTGTCCATGCGCTTCATGTTTTTTGTGCTTCTTTTCGCTCGCGAACTACTTAATTTAATTAATGCTGGAGAGATAACATTCCTCGCATAGCTGTACAACTTTTTTAAGCAGCTCGGAAAACCGGATTCATGGAATTTTATGTCAAGGAGCAAGAAACAAGTATGTGTGCTTCGGGGTGAAAAAGGATGTTTTCTAGAATGATGTCATTTATGAGACACAAGCAGAACTCTTAAGACTAGTTGATGGATTAGTTGCAGATCCCTCCGGTAATTAGGTTCATACAAACACAACCACAAAAACCCTGAACTCCAGCCAATTTCAGCTATCGATTTCTCGCGTTCTGATTTATAGTCATGTTAGAATCTTCTTGATATCCCAAAGAAACACTGATGTTTGAAGTTTTCTCGAAAAAAGTAGCAACCTCATGATATGCTCAACTTGACAATTTTTCCATGATTTCCTGAAAGGATCCTCACGGATGCTGTATCTATTCCAGAAGTTTGTCACAAAATGCTGTGCAAGCACAGCATTGTAGCTGGCATAGCTAGTTCCCCTTGTTTATAGATCACCTGCTCCAGTTACTGAGCCTCAACCAAGCAACAGAAACAAACACTTATAAGACGTCGAAAAATTACTGGAAATAATGAGCGTGTATGGAGCCTTACCAAGAGCGCGAAAAGGCAAGGCCAAATCGACAAAACGCCAGGATTCATGATGAAACTCTCTTATTTTTCCACAAGCTTACCCCACTCCCTTTTCAAAATTGAGTTAAAGGAATCTTGCGCGGAAAAATCATGATTCTATTTCAGCCATAAATCACTGGCTTGAGACTCATTATCCACGATAATAGTGAAAAGAACTGAAGTATTGCTTTCGTTTTGATTAGAAATTCGAAAACTCGAAAAGGCTGCTACGCGTTCGAATTGCCCACGGACGTCTTTCACGAATGCTGGCGACGGGGATGCTCAAACTTGGTTCTTGGAGTGCATTCACTAGAAGCTCTTTCTGGCCTTCTGCTTCGTTGCATTCACATCTTACACTTCTACTCCATCCTATTCCATCGATCGATTTGTCTCCACTCTCCGAAATCGCGCGCTTTAACCCGATTCTCTCATTGCGTCGCCTGGTACGTAGCCGGCCAAACGCCGTCTTCTTTCCATGCCTCGCCTGGCTCTGCCTCCTGGGTCCTTCGGCTGGTCCATAACGTGTAGTTTTTGTGTACAGTCTTAGTTCCTCTTCGGCAAAACGCAATCTTTCATGCTGTGAAACTCTGTGCTCGTTCCTCCACCCTGCATCAACCAACTGACACATTCACTGGCAAAGACACAGAATGCTCCAAGACATTTCTCGCGCGAGGGCATTCCTTCAAGCTCCTATTCTGCAATCCTTGCAACGAATAATCACCAATAATCCATCCCTAAACCTGCCCTCGAGACAATTTCTCTAACACCTACGCTCCGTGTCTACCAGTATAAGACAATCGAAATTATCACTCTCAAACGCTCGCAGTCCACCAAGACGACCCGTTTCAGCAGAGAGCTAGCCTTAGACCGACACAAAATCCACGACCGTCTTCTATAACCCTAATTAATGCACTCATCCGACTACCCAAATGCTTCACATCATGTGGCAACACCACGTTCCGCAGCGTAGACATCACTGGATCCGTTTAAGCGCCCACAAAAACTTCACCTCAGCGGGACGTCTCTCGCCTTCCCCGAAGAGCGCTGTTAACAACCATTCACATCGAAACTATATCGCCCTTACCTTGGCTATCGATGATTTACGTAGATATACAAAATATGACAACCTGCCCAGGCTATTCCGGCACGTGATCCTGCTCTTGCTCGGGGAGTACCAAATTCTATCTCGTGTCCCGGCGAAGTCTAAATGTTTTCCCCCGCAACTTAGTATCCCTGCAACATTTTTCCTGTCGTAACTAGGGCGGATAGCGCTTAATAAAAACATGCACACTCCGCAGTTGAATGGGATGGGTGCTTTCACGCTCGAAAATGAGCACGTCTGCGTCATGTGATCCATAACTCATAAAAGAGCAAATGACTGCGAAGAAACCTCAAAACCATGATGTGCGCTGATTGTGCAGGCGGGGTTGGTTCTTCGCGCTCGAGGGAACCTCACTGGATAGCCGTCTCCTTATAATTTTCTACTATACAAGAAGAACAGCTGAACAAGCGCTTTGATAGCATGGGCGGGGCGTAAACCCTGCCTGTGCAACCAGAACGCACTTTGATTCCGAGGGTTCTCAGCGGTTTCTCGCCTTTGTTACATTCTTGATGCACCTGGTAGCACAGAAATGTTCATTTCCAAATACAGTAACCCATATTACCTGTTCAAATGCGGAATGTGCGCTTAATTATAAACAAGTTGACCAATGCCTACCTTCAGATTCTGCCATATCCTTGACTTTTAATGAGGATCGTAAGCAAAACTACTTGTTTACAATGTGAACCATGGTCAAGAACATACGGCAAACAACTAGCACATACAGGGTGTCCCATAAATATTGCACCACTTTTCTTTACTTGTAACTTCTTTCAAAATGGATGTATCTTCAAGAGGTTTTACAAAAATTTTAGCAATACATTTACATATTGAAAGGAATGACATTCATTGGATATGTTGTTGTGAGTATGGCTCCCAATTGCTTCGAACGCAACTCTACTGTGGCCCGCATGGCATCCTGGGGTGTTCTCTTCGAAACTTTGCAGAGAAAAGGCTCCGGCTCATCCATGTGGATGCATGTTTAGTGCAGGCTCTGCCCTCTAACATAGCCCACATAGGATGGTCCAGCACGCTGAAATCAAGGGATAGGAGAGCCATTCGTTCGAGGATGTGAAATCGGAAAGAGTGCCTAACAGCGCTCCTGAACAATTTTTGCCTCCTATGCAGAAGCTGGGTCCTATTGAAAAGATCATCACCCCTCCTCAAAGTGGCTAGATACCTCAGTAACAGATGGTGCACCGAAATGTCCCTTGGCTCGGTCTAGTATCAAGTTGTATTCCTTTGTAAACAGGCAGTGATGGTGAGCGACCGGTAGTTGAGACCCCCGTCCAGACCATGATAAGGTTCGGCTGCTGCTTGTGGCGAATATTCCTTTCACTCTCACTGGCTTCCACAAGACCTCATGGGCATCCTCGGAGTTTGAAGATTGTAGCTCCGCTCCATGTGAGGAATTTTGTCGTCGATGAAAACGGTGCCCGCGTAATCGCCATTTTCGGCCCTCGACACCAGCTCTTTGAACTTTTTGTCTCTGCTGTGCTCCTCCCGTTGGATTGAGCAGTGGTGCTTATGCAACTTATAATGGACTGTGAGCAGTTGTTATCCGACCACTCTCTACATGGCTGTGTTTAGAAACTCCAGCGTTCTGGTCACCTTTCTCGAGCCAACCCGGGTATTGCAGTCGTTTCGCTTCTTCATGCTTTTCCTGAGATCCAAGATGTCAGAACTTGTGGGGCGGCCACAACAAAGACTACTTTTATTGGTCTTCTCTTTAGTGCACGGTAGGCCGCGGAGCGGTTGAAAATCCAAAGAAGCGCGATGCTCATCACCGGATGTCCGACCTAGCTGTGTGAGAGGTTAGGCACTCTGTTGAAGTTTAGGCGCACCATGAGATGCAGGCCGAACGGTAAGCCGTGGAATTTGGCATGGTCAGAAAGAGGGTTCTGCGAATCTCGGAAGGAAAGCTACAAACACCTACAGAATTTGAACTCAAAATTTGGTGCAATATTTAGGGGACACCCTGTATTTCAGCACGTGACCGCTGTGAAAAAATATCAAATTGCTGCATATACAATCTTCATATAGGTACAATTGCAGGGCGCTCCAAAATTACTTGCTCAAGTTGCAAAGTTTGACCCGTTGGTTTTTGGAAGGGTGGTCTATTATTTAAGATTAGTCGTTAAACTCTTAAGTACTTTTTTTCTATCGGCGGGTTTCGAACGTTCAGAGGCACAAGCTTGGCCGCTTTCGAAAACAATCGCCAAAACTCTTCTGCTAAGTAGGAGAACTGAGTTTCAGGACACAGTTCAAAGTTTAAAACTACGGAACATCGCCCGCAACGACGGAAGAAGATCCACTGCGATTTCTAAGAAAAACGTCAATGTGGTTCGAGACGGTGAGACGCAACTCAAGGAGATCCTTGAAGAAGGTCGCCAAAAAGCTGGGAATAAGCCATACTTACGCACGCTGCACTGTCAAGGAAACACGCAATATCGAAGAGTTGAGGCTTAGCCTTTCCTATGTCAAGACCCCATCGTCTCACTGTGAAGAAAAAGCGGATCCAGAAAAGCATGATGCTTCGTGAAATGCGGAACGCTACCG
>MU873203.1:1867-15694 GCA_036418205.1 Ostertagia ostertagi | reverse complement strand
CCTAATAGCATTTTGTGCTGTCTGACAGCTAAATCGGTGAGCAGTGGTCTCTTAGAGGACCGTAGAAGTGGCAACGTATTGGTCTTGTCATGGTGCTGGTCTGTAATATCAATTCGAAGTAAAAAACGAGCAGGTTCCAACACATCAGACATTACAGACGTAAGCAAACCAGCCCTTTTGGCACATCGGCTGGGACCGTATGCTGAATGTTGGGGAGGGGATGGGGTCCCCAACGGTCGACGGTTTACTTCAACTCGGTTGGTACGATAGGAGAGTACTGACGCAAGTGGTGCAGCTGGTCCAGTAGCTTCGCCAGAAGGACCGGTCTGCTCACCCTTGGACTAAGCCTAGGAGAGGGGACGGACCCGTCCTCTCTTTAAGGCTTAGTTCTAAGGTAAGCGCCAAATTGTGGCGGTTCTAAGGACCGCGTTGAAGTTGTCCGTCCACCGTCGGGGACTCCATCCCCTCCCCAACATTCAGCATACGGTCCCAGCCGAAGCGCCAAAAGGGCTGGCTTACGTCATAAACAGGACCCCTCTTCACTAAAAGCCTTTTTCTGGACGCGACGGCAGACATGTTAGCGACATTGGCTCCTCTTTTGCGTACGATGCAGGAACGCAAAAACGCAAATGCTTGAGCGAAGTTTGATAATCGATCCTTCACCTCATCCAATTGCTTTTCCATCGCCTCCGAAGTCGTTTATTTATTAACGCAACACTTGTCTGAAAAGCTGCAAAGGGAACGGCTGACCTTTCATCCGGCCTGTGCTCCAGAATCATATAGATGCTTAAAGCACGCTCCACGCTTCGCCGCCTGCCTCTTAGGCGCGCTTGCCTCTTCCATCCCGGGGGTAGTAGGCAGGCGGACAAGTGTTGTTGTCGCACCCCTTTTGCCGCTTGAAAGTGCGCGACAAAGGCACAAGCAGCTCGTCCGACCTGCAACTCACACCTTTGTCCGCAAGCCCCACCCTCCGCTGTCCGTTGCCACGTGGCGCTGCTTGAAAAGCGCGGGCGCATTTGAGGCAGCGGTCCCACCGCGATCCTGTGTCAATGGCACTGGAGCAACTAGAGTCAGGCTCGCGAAACTCGTCCAACGCGCCTTTTCTCTATCCCAAGGTGGAATGTTGCTGAAATAGGGGAGGTTTCTGTACGGGGCGTAATCTGTGATTTCGTTTGCTTTCCTTCTCTTTTATAGACCACCTCCCACCTCTAGTATCATGACTGAACGCTTTTAGACACCTATTTTATCCCGAATCTTGCCTTTAACACGTCACATATTCATCAAGCAGTTCTAAATGTTCTTACAAAAGACGCAACATCTAGAAGTAATTGATGAACATCAAATACTATCCTCCATAAAGCATAAACATAAAGCATTTGCCGTTGATCAATCCCTTTTTGGGATGCGGCACGCATTCTACTTCCATTTGTACATTCGTAGTGGCGTTTGAATGCGATGTGGCCTATACAATGACTTGCGGGGGCCAGCCGATGTCAAGTCAGTGTTTTTATCCTCCCAGACAAGTCTGGTACCAATTAACCGACCCCGGAGGGATGGAAGGCTTGGTTGGCCCGGGCGACTCACGACCCAGGATTTGATCCCCGGACCGCTCGCGTGGTGCGCGTGCCACTTGCCACTACACCACTTCCGCCCACTTATCTTCATGTCACTTTTTAATGATCCAATGTGATAAATCCTCATAGCTTCACAAGCTCTCACACAAACGAGTCTCTAAAGGCTAAAGTAGTATATATACTTGCGTTTAATACACATCTCCATCATACATATTTCTCTCAAACATCGGGCGCCACAGTGCTACGTTCGCACCGGCTTTCAATGCACTGTTTAACGTGGGGAAATTCGGAACACTTTATTTTGTCCCAACATTTTGCACTCTAAAAAGGTCCTTCAAGCGTGGTTGATGCTGATTAGCAAAGCGTTCAATCTACGGACATATCTAGCGCTCAGTGGCCTGCATACTAGACGCTATTTAGTGGGTTATTAAGTTTAATTCAGATCGTTACTGAACTGTTAGATCTTCAGAACAGTTCTCTTGCGCATTTGATCCTTCACCTCCGAATCCATATGTCTAGCTCAAACAATAATGTTTTTAACCGTTTGAAAGTCATTAAATCCCCGCACCTTTGCGCAGACAAACAACGACTGAGACAATCTTTGCGCAGAATTTTATGGCTCTGAGGATGATAAACTGGGGAATGTTTTTCCTAGATCATGTCATGGTTCGGCATTTAAAAAAAAAGCTAATCTAATAGAGGAAGGTAGGGCATGCAAGAGCTCCGGCGAGAGAGGAGGCAGCAGGAAATGCCATTGCCCAACTGAACGAAGTAAGCAAACCAGCCCGTTTGGCATTTCTGCTGGGGCGACGTATCTGAATGTTGAAGCGGATACGTCGGTAACGTAGGAGGAGTGAGACGAAGTGTGCAGATAGTCCAGCACCCTCGCCAAAGGGGCTGGTTTGCTGACCCCAGGTCTAAGCCTTGGAGAGAATGGACCTGCCTTCCTCTCTTCAAGACTTGGTCCTGAGGTAAGCATTGGGCGGTGTTAAAAGACCGGTCGAGTAGTCTCGAGTATCAAACTCGAGACCCCATCCCCTCCTCAACATTCAACATACGCCCACAAAACGCCAAACGGCTGTTCTTGCCTTCCACTGACCAACTTGCACAGGTGTTATGGTGTGGCTCAGCAACTTCTTAGCGGGGTGTCGATCCCTTTACGATGACCATCCCATGTTAGAACGAAACCCTTTCTTGATGTTTTCGGTGAACGTTGATAACTTCCAAGCCAAAAAAACCTCATTGATCATAATGACGCATACTCCCTAAGAGATTTCCTCATCTATCTCTAAATTCTTATTGAACGTCTTTTTCCTTATAGAATAGCGAGTAGCTCAATACTTTGTTTCAACCCCCGTACAATTAAAGTGCATTCACTAATATTACCACCGAATTCCTCACGGATTCATTCATCATTCCACTGAAGCGGTAATTTGCAACGGAACTTATGCGGATGTTTTGCATCTCTGCAGATATTAGACTTTCATCTCTAATGAGATATATGAAGCCGGTGACCACACGCCCTTTCAACCTCGTCCCAGAGCTGCAGACATCATTCTCGGAAAAACCCGTTCGCCATATCTTTTCAAATCGATGGCTGGAGAGCAGCAACTCGGACGTGTTGAAGTGTTATTCAATTGTAACGCAACACAAGGATCAGCATGCAAAGCTAATTGGAAAGACCCGTCTCTTAGCGCTTCTCGTATTCCAGTAAACGCCTTACATGTTGAAATAGGACACCAAGGGAATTGTTGATATGAAAACACGATTTGTAAAGTTTTGTTATAGCGTTTTCCTAATAGGAAGCCGCTTTGAGAGCAATAGTGAATGCGTGTTGTTATTAAATTGTCTGAAACGGCATCAGTATCATCCCATCGAAATGGAATTATTTTAATGTTCTCAGACAGACCCTGGAAAAATGTAGCTCAAGGTTCTGCTAAACCGAATTCGGCGCTCATGTCATTAGGAGGGACATCGAAGTAAGGGAGTCACTTAGAACTTTTGACTAACCATAAGCCTTAGGGAGGAGAAGGGATTCTGTGAGAGGACGTGTGCAAGTTTGTGCTCCCTGATGTTTCTCCCTTGTCCTGGGCGTAATCCCAGTGTCCCCAATCAGAGGTTTTCGAATGCCTTGTTTTGAATGTCCCCCCTAAGGACATGAGCGCCCCGAATTCTGACCAGGGCATTTGAGTCTTATATTTGAGGTTCAAATCAAGTGTGCTTCATATTGGAACTCACAGAAAGGGTAATTGCCTCTGTTTGCTGAATGGGCCTGATGGAGTGAACGTGCTTACACACTTTCCGCAGTGCAAACAACCTTTGTCTCTCATCCCTAAAGTTACCCCAAATTTCCTTTTGCACTTACTTTCGATTGGGCTCCACTTCTTATCTTCGCATTACTTCAAACACTCGACAAGCAGAAAATTCTGAATGGTGATTGTTTTGGAGATATTTGGACTGCTTCACCCCTCATCAATGTATGCGTCCATTCACCGACAATGAGCCTCTGAAAACGGCTACGAAAGGCTCGCATCGCTACCAAATTCTGTCTGCTCAATTAATCAGGAGTAGGATCCGCCTCTTGTCCTTCGCTAGAAGAAAAGCGGTTTTTCAGTGGGTATCCCTCCCAGGGCCCGCGCGCGACAAAACGAGTCATGACGCAGACACGCGCGTACTGTAATTTCTTGTAAGTTAAAAGAATGTTCCTTGTACGTCCTACAATACGATCGCTCACGCGCGCCCGACTCGTCCACAACTCTGCCTCTGGCCGCGCGACGACCTCACTGCCGTAATGGTATTGAGATATCAGCAAAGACTGACGCTGGCCCTAGAGACCCAACACCAGTGAGCTATTCGCCTCCGCGCAACATCACCATTGAGCCCGCCCACAAATCAGTGCTACTTCGCTTTGCTGCTACTTTTGGAAGGGTTTATTTTTCGACCTTGTCGATGGTTTATTCAAGTTTTTCCATTGCTGGAATTCCAACTCACATCTCCACTGTCATTGGCAAGCGCAATAAAACATCAGTTCGATCCCGGACTTTGCCTGTAAATTCATACAAAAGAATAAAGTATCACCAAAAGTTCTCCTGTAGAAATAGATTCTTCTAGAGACCCTGAGCATGGATCCGTCGAAGTATCTGGCAATAAAATCCGTTTTGCTTGACATAATGTGCCACCGACTCTGAATTTTCCACCCACATAGATTTGTGAATTGAAGTACATAGTTTTTGAATTTGCAGGTCGTTCTAATACGGCAGATTAGCGTTTAGTTGGTGAAATACCCTTAAATCTCGTAGGTGGCAGCGCTGATATGCAGCGCTCTTTGTTTTGCTTACTGCTACCTATCTACTAACATCCGCTGGTAATTTATTAGTTTTTGTGTTGAGTTAAGTTGTAGTTTGCTTTCTTCATGTGAAAATAAATGAAAATTTGAAACTTACAAAGGTATTTCATGACCAAAAACTGCGTGCTTTCCGTCCTTTTTTCTACAGAAATTGTACTGCTCTAATTCACTAGACCCTGAGCGACCGCAAGATCTTATACTTTGATCGGCACTTCTTCAGAGGCACCTACCGTTATTCGTAGTATTCTCTTCTGTCAGAAGGGAGGCAGTTGGTTTGGCAATTGTAGACATTTCAATGGCATCATCGGCTTATGTCTTGCGTAAATGTACACTTTATGTATTATATCAGTGCACATTTACGAGTACATTGTTGTCTGGGTCTTACCGCCTTCGGTGTCCTCTCGTCTTCGAGCGTCTTTGCCTTAATCGCAATTGCCCCCTCAGAAGAGCTTCTCATAAACTCACCTGCACAGAAAAGCTACTTATCTTTAGTGTTCTCTGCTGATCCCTTTACCTTCTTCACTGATGATCTAGCTCATATTTGTGCTTTCAACCTTGAGCGAAACAAGCGCTGCTTGTCATGACAGATTGTTCCTTTAATCCATCGCACAGGTTTATTTTGAAAGGAGTCCTTTCTCAGGCGACAGTTGACGGCTTCAGCCCCGCTGATGGTGGCACCAGGGAGCGAGTGATGAACTTCGCATCGACACTCTGTGAATGGGTGGAAAGAAGGCTAGTAATGAGTCAAGAATTTTCAAGTTCTCTTATTGGATTTCTTGTTGACGACTTGCTATTCAGTCTCTGCTTTCTGCATGTTCCGGTAAATGCAGTAGTTACGTTTTTTCTGCATTGAAGTATATTGCGCACCATGAAAATAACCCAGTTCATTCGATAATTACCAATTAATTACTGTCTAATCAAGTTCGATAACATCCACAGAGCAAAATAGGAACACAGCAGGCCTCTGAATTTTCGAAAGTGACAACGCAATCTTAATTAGATCTTAACACGTTGACGACGAGCGTATTTTTTCCTTGTCGCGCGCATGGGACGAGGCGTTTTTTGCATGCAGAGCGCCGGTAATTACAAGGCAAAAGTTATTTTGTAGCTCGCCAAATCTTGAAATATAGAAAATGCTTTTGACTAGAAAGCTCCAGACACATTTACAAGCAAAGGAAAGTTGTCAGTACTGAATGTTTCATGAAATTTCAGTGACATTGCCTGACATCATCAAAACTTGGTAGGAGATTGATAGAAAAGGAGGAATTCCACGCAATTTTTCTTTTTGTTATTAGAATGAGTTTTCCTTTCTATGGAATTGGTATTTTACTCGCATCTAGTATCTCCTAGATGCAAAAAAAGTCTGCTGCCCAACGAAATGACGCCTCTGTTTGACTGTTAGTTTGCTTTCATGATCAGATGAGGCGGCAGAATTGATTCAAACGACTCAATTCAAGATCAGAAAAACCGCTAGAGAAAGAATCCGGACACCGAGGGGCTAAATGGGTTCTTTTGCGCTTGACTACGAGTGAAAACGTGCCTACTTGACCATCCAAGCCACATCAGTTTCGAAAGGCTGGAAATGGGATTCTACTGACGGTGGCATCATGATGAAAGGTCGATATGAACATCTTTGATGACATCTTCACACTTCTGATAGTAGAGCCTTCGTGGCTGTAATTCAATTGGCAGCGCATTTTTGCAGTTGACAAAGAATACGAGAAAAGAGTTCCTGCAATTAGAAAGATCACGGGTCGCAGCTGAGTATGGTATCTTAGGACCCTAAAGTAACTATCGAAATAGGAAACTCGCAGGTATCATTTAAGTTTCCTTGTCTCCAAGCTGTCGGTCACCATTGACCGACATCGTCCCATGGGACAGACTGCCTGTCGGCCACCATTGACCGACATCGTCGTCAACGTGTTAAAAGCAGTCTACGCCGCAATGGCATTGAGTCGTGTCCCGGTTCTTGCTAGTGGCTTTGTAAGTGGAAGTTATATCGAGAGCAACTTCAATTGAACAACTGGACGCTTACGTCACAATTCCTCGTGATGGCAGAAGCGATGAAAATTACTAAGTTGAAATAAAGCGGCTCTCCACGCATCGCTTGAGAAATTTATGATTTATGATTGTCACCGGCTACTGAGTACAAGCATGTCACCAGAGTTCAATACAAATCACCGAAAAGTAAAACGAAAGCAACAAAGTAAGAGACCTTAAAGGACGAATTCACGATGAAAAAGCAACCCATTTCAAATTAACCTAGGGATGGTGAGTGGTACACGAAAGAAGGAAGAACCATGAGAAACGGCCCAGAACCCGAGAAATGGACCCCTTCCTTGCCCGTTGATTTCGAGCATTGATGCGACTCTCATCGCTGTGCCCTCTTCAACACTACGCTCTCTCAGCTATCTAATCACTCGCCACGTATTGAACTACGGCGAGTGATCAGATGATCGGTGGGCGGAGATCGCCGGACCCGCCAGCTTTGAGGCATGATAGGTCGCCGAGGTCAATTTGAGGCATGATAGGTCGCCGAGGTCAAATTTTTCCATGCGAATTGCGCGTCAGTTCGCACCCTCAGGAGGTCCGTGGGTCCCTCAACTAGGTCAGTTTCCCTTTCTTCGACCTTCATTCTAATCGTGAATTCCTCCTTTAAAGAAAAGTAGTGGTATAATTCACGCGGCAAGTGCAGCCGTCAACCACTGCAACTAAAACGGCTAGAGACCTCCGCGATACCACGCTTAGTCGGTCCAACAACGTTAACGTTATCCAACCTCCTGTCCTCGAAAGCTGGTAGCAACAAGAACTGAAACACGAATAACAAAAACAGCCGAAAATAAAGTGCTAGAACAAAAATCATCACTGTTATTCTTAATACCAAACCGATAGATCGCCTTTGTGCCTCATTTTGTGATAAAGAATTCCAGTTTCATGTTCTCAGAACCAACCTTGGGAAATCATGATCTTTCTAACTTTGTTTCTGAAACGAGCGTGGAGAGCTCTAATTATCGACATTCCAGAGAGTGATTACCCTCTGTGTGAAAGAACTTCTAAATTCCGTCGAATTATTTTTTCTCTTAGAATCCATAGCTGTGACCCCTAGTACGACCAACTGTGTAAGACTTTTTGAAAAGAATATCGAAATCCAAGTCCACCAATCCAGCAGAAAGCTTGTAAACAAAGTCATAATCATTAGTTTCCGTCTAAATTCATAGACTGTCCCATTGTGATATCACTAGGCCTTGGATATTTCTGAGAAATCGTTCGTAACTTCAATTCACTTATCGTGTTTCTCAACTTTTCGTTGTATTCTTAGCACGGACACTGGAAATCCCTCTTGCTTTTGAATTTCTCATGACCTCACTGAGATCGAGGAGATATTCCAAACGAGCTCGTTGAATTTGGAACGCATCCCATGTTTTCTAGCAGCTTCGCAGCTCTACCTTCGTAGGTAATTTCGCTATCTCCCGAGATCTGAACATGTGGCGACGCTGTCGATTGACGTGGAAAACTCCTTGCAATGATTACTTTGGTTAATTTTGGAATTCCTATCGGCTCTTGGAAAATTGTTGCTGCACAGTCGTACCTATTTATCTCATTTCTCAAATGCCGCGAGCAATTTTCCAGTTCTTCTTCCTTCTTTCACTCGGATCTTCTAGGTAGTGAAGATTTGCTGAAACAATGCTGCTTTTCTTTTTTCGATTACCAAAAGATTTCCATATGCCTGGCTATGCCAAATGTTCTATAAACCCTGATATTATCCACTATTGATAAAACGTTTTTTGCTCATGCAACGGCCAGTGGCAGTAGTCGGTTGAACTTCTCATTCAATTTTTTAGTGGTGATTACGGGCTCTCAATTTACCCGATATACTTGGGTTAAGGAAAAAACTTGAATTCTCCTGTTTTCTTGTTATTGGAATCACTGATGCACACCACGAAGCACGTAAACAACGATATTGGATTTCCATCGGAAGTGGCTGAAATAGTTTGAGAACGTTTTCTAAGAAGGCTAAGAAGAGGCGCGCGAGGAGGGCATTTCCTTCATGTCGTCACACATGAAAAATGTACTGCAAGTACAAGCAATTTACCTTGATGACGGTAATTTCAGATTAACTGGTCGTGTTAAAGAAAGAGCTTCTTCTAATTCCTAGATTCTCATTTCGCATAGAATATCAGATTAACTTGCGACGTCTTTTTCTTAGCATTCTTCATTTTAGCCTTAACCACGCTGAAATGTGCTCTGTTCTTATGAGGCGCCGCTACGTTTTCCGATGCGAGATCTTTCGAAGCGCCTTCCTTGCTTTCATTAAGCTTTTTCTTGACAACATTCATTCAACGATACTGCCCAGGGTGAATATCGCCTATCGTAGTGGTCGCACCAATACGATCCCCACCCATAGCAGGGGCATTGATTTCACCCACTGCCTTCATGGGCATTACGACCCCCTTTGGTTTTTGGTCAACGGCGTCAATAAGTAGTGTCGTTAATTTTGTGATTACGTGATATTCGCAAAACTCCGCCTCCAAACGCCCAAAAATGTCACCCAGCGGAAGTAGGACCGAGGCAGAGGGAGGGGGGGGGGAGTGAATATCGTGGGCGCTAATGTAGCACATTTTGCGTTTCATGCTTCGTTTTGTCACCTATTTATCCAGCGTTACCCATCGGAAAACTCCCCATCTACGACGCGCCAAAAATTTCAGTAACGACCACTCTCCAACCCATTCAGGCAAATAGGAACCTCTGTTGAGAAGAGTCCGACCTTGATCACTCTAATGCTGCCTGTACATGGCAGTTATGTATATGGCCACAAAGCGCACAGGCGCCTCGTTGTTGATCAGGTTCAATCGTTTAAGCCTATTTCATTATCAGTACCCTGATTCTAGCGAGGGAACTGCTTTTCATGGTAAGATTCTGGTCCACTGTCCATATCGAATTAGGCTAAGGGATCAGCACTTTCTCAACACTTCTCCATCATTTTCTATTGAATTAAGTGTCTTCGCTAGGACCTATCGCGCCTGAAACCAAGCCCTATAGGGTGAACGCTCCTGACAGGCCACGTTCGTTGGGCTTTGGACTCCGTTGCATCCCCTTCCCCTTCAAAGGCGAGGTTCAAGCTCACCCTCACTACAGTAGTCACGTTTGTAAATAGAAGTGTATGGTCGCCTTACTGCAGAGGTTGCGCCACCTTCCCATCTTGCAACGCGTCACAATTACGCTAGGCGCTAAGGGCTTTGATCAAACCCCGGCAAACCATCAGGGTCCACCACGTCTGCTCTCTCTACTCCGACTTCTCCTACCCTTTCCGCGACTCACATGATCTCTTATCTCATTGCTTCCCTCTTAGGCTTATCCGCAGCGTAGAGCATAAAACACGTAATTGGTTTTTTTCACTATTATCTTTACTTTTTTCTCCACTTACACTCCACCTCCTATCCCTACTTTTACGTTTGCGTGCGATCACCTTAATCGAATCCTGGTCCTTGCTTCTAAGATGGGTTGATAGTAACTACTTTCGATTGACGATTTTCGCTGTGAATCGCTGTAGCATCTCTTTGGTGGACATTCCTTCCCTTTTCAGTGTATGTGTTTAGGAAGCAGATGAGCTAACTTAGTATGAGCTCTTCGAGCGCTTCACAACTCTCAATTTTTGCTAGACGTCCTCGCAACCTTCACCTTCCCTATTTATCGAGCATTTTCGCTGTGAATCGCTGTAGCATCTCTTGGGTGGAGGTGGAAACGTGTCATCATCGGTAACGGATTAGAGGCAAAGAAATATGTGGCTTATTGATCGAACCTATTGTGGTCTGAATTGCAGATGTGCCAAATCCATTTTTGAGTGGCGTCATCTGAGCCGGCTGCCTCAGAGCCTGATTATCTTCTCCTCTGGTTTTCAGTCGATTCAATCACTCTTGTGACATGGTTTTTTTCAAAATTCTATTTAGCATGGATAGCACAGCTAGGAGAGAGCAAAGCAGTGTTGACGTTGCGCCAATCCCAAACTACGGATCCTAGTCCACGGCTTCTATCATTACTCGTAATCTTCTCAGCCTTTCGCGATTATGATTGTGCAGTATTAACTTCATCTTGACAAAGAACTATCTTTTCATTGGAGGAATCTTTCTGTCCAGCACATTTTCGGTCTGTTGATTTGCTAAGCAGCAAAACAAGCTATCGAAAGGGACATATTCACGTGCGGGGGCCTAAATGCATAGCGCGTAAAAAGGAAGAGCAACCGCACTCACTTTCAGAATTTTTTTTCGTACTTGCTTGTTTATTTGACCACTGTACAGTATCAAATAGCATTATTTTTGAAATTACACATAGTTCTTGGACATAAAATATGAAGCGCCAAGCCTTTTAGGTGGAGCAATTTCAAAAAGCATACTCTCAACACTTTGTCGGCCTATCAATTCAGCGGATGGTACGAAAAAGTGTTGCCTACTGGAGCCGAAAGTAGAGGTGGTAGAGAGTGACCTGATCAAGAACGTATCGTGTGTGCTCTCACAAGCAGGGTGATTAACGGTCGACGAATTCCTCGACCAAAGCTAATAGGCTCCCAAGATTCCTAATCTATTAGGTTTATGATTTATGATTTATCTTTTTATATCCATTATATATTATATATATATTATATTTTATATCCTTCTACAATAATGGCATAACAAATACAAAGCAAATTTCCGATAAGTAAGAAGAAAAAAAATGAAAGGAAAAACCATCAAATAAGGGGATATGGGGAAGGGAGTGGATAGTCGGCGCAGAAGGGCAGTGGCCGCGAACACTGTAAGCTCCTGAGTGGCGAATGAGAGCTCCGGATACCAGCTTAGCGAGATTGTGATCGAACATACTGATAAGTTCGTCCATTAATACGACTATCCGCCGGCCCGATGGTCAGACTTCTTCACGAAAGCTCTGAACGAAAGGAATGAAGGACTTCGTGTCCCTCGAGCAAGGAGGATCCACTGGACCACTCTAGCACGCGACAGGGACGAATGGAGACGTTGCTGGCGCCCGCTCGAGCAAATCGACGATCAACGGGACGACAGGTGATACAGGTGAATCCGCATAATCAGTCACATTAAGGTTAGTCAGAGCCTGCAGGTCCTTGCGGTACTAATTTTCATGCGGTAGAAGAGTTTAGAACCCTTGAACTGCTAATTTAACACTCTCCCCCACCATATTCAGCATGAACTGCAGGGGCAGCTGAAGTTTTACCAGAAAGAACCGTTAAAACATAAGTGTCTGATAAATTTTTTGTTGATGGTTTTGTTCGTCTTTCTCAATGGACTTTTGTCAATAATAGGAATAGTTTTGCTCAACGTATGAAATAACATATTGGTGGCAACGTCCTTGGCGCCATGCCTTGGAAGAGGTGATCTTGTCTGCTGTGAAAGACAATGCCTGATGATGTTTTGGTATGCATCACAAAACATCATAACAATAATCATTAATTCAATGGCACATACGTGTTGATGAGAACAGTGTCAAGCGTGCGTCCTCGACGAGGGAAAATTCAGCGATCTAGTAGGGCTCTCCCACACTTTTGTCGCTGACCCTCTGGTCGTTTAACAGAGAGAGAGAGAGAGTGAGTGAGTGAGTGAGAGTGAGAGAAAGAGAGGGAGAGAGCGTCGGCGTAGAAAGAGTGAGCTAAAACAGCTTCATCGGCTCCCTTCATAGGCTTCACTTTAGCTTGTCCAGTGCCTCTTCTGCTCTAGCCATGACTTCGCTTAGGTCCTTCTTGATGACATCTCTCCTCTCCATGACAGTCTCCAGGTGACGTCCATGACCACTCTTCATTCTTCGTTTCTTCTGGCCCTTCCACGTTCAGACGCAGGCCCACTCAGCATCCTCTTTTCAGCAGAGTGGATCTTTCTTTCGTGGTTCTTGGTCAGAGGCCAACACTCGCCCAATTCTCTTCAATTAGCTCATGATACCGAAAAAATTTCTGGATTTGGAACCCTATTCATTGCATCGTGATCCTTCTTCACTGAATTATGCTTATGGAGTTCTGTACAAATATTTCACACTTTCTGAACAATTCCAACCGACTGCTGAAAATCTGCATCGAAGGTGCGGCGACACCGCATAAAGCATTTCCAGGAGCCAACGTCTTACATAGGTCATTACAAATCTGATAAATTCTCCCAATCTTCCTTAGTCTCTTTTTGCACTCTTTCTGTCACTATTCCGTTATTTCACTTCCTAGGTTTGCCTGTTTGCTAACTGATACTTATAGCTTTTTCTTTACGCATGGAGCCTTTTTCGATGTTTTTATTTCGTTTTGTTGTATTTGGGAATTTTTTTGTTCTTCGTTACCTTCGACTTTAATTGAAAGCAGAGCTCAGGCAACCAAAGCTCTTCACCGCTCTTCAAAGCTACAACTGAATCGTGTTCTGATCACCGGAGGGATCAAATTTTTGAGGGGATACTGCGGATTAGGTCAGATTGGTGCAGTTTCGAGTTCCGTAATTCTGAGTATAAGGCGAGTACGTGGCGTGTAAGAGTATAGGATTAAATTAATGGCCGTCGCGTTTACGCATTCCTCCATTTTAAATTTGTTCGTACTTTCTAGTAAAGGGCGGAAGTGGTGTAGTGGCAAGTGGCACGCTTACCACGCGAGCGGTCCGGGGATCAAATCCTGGGTCGTGAGTCGCCCGGGCCAACCAAGCCTTCCATCCCTCCGGGGTCGGTTAATTGGTACCAGACTTGTCTGGGAGGATAAAAACACTGACTTGTACATCGGCTGGCCCCCGCAAGTCATTGTATAGGCCACATCGCATTCAAACGCCACTACGAATGTACAAATGGAAGTAGAATGCGTGCCGCATCCCAAAAAGGGATTGATCAACGGCAAATGCTTTACTCATGATTTATCCTGTTCCGTGAATCATCTTACTGTTC
>MU873201.1:0-15287 GCA_036418205.1 Ostertagia ostertagi | reverse complement strand
ATGAATCCTGGCCATGTTGAAAATGGTGTCAATGTTGCTTTGCTTGAATTGACGGACCCGACAGGAGGCTCGTCGCACGGCGCGAACACAAAGCTGCAACCGGATTGGCGGACGAGTCGCAGCGCGTGTTGTGTAATGCGGGAGGTACTATGGTATGTATTTGACTTGGCGCTAAATCGCTACAGTACGGGCTGCGACTCGTCCGCTGTTCCGTCTGCGTCTCTACCTTCTCGCCGCGCGAGAGAGGCTTCTGGGAGCTGAGCAATCAGTGTACTCGAGTACAAAAGCAGAGGTGTCGTTATATTGCGGCAAGATTGTGCGCTTGGCCCATCATCCTGAAAACCAGGTCTTGAAAAGCAGTTTCAGATTTTCAAGACAACGAGTAGCTTGACAAAAGAAGCGCACAACTAACAGTTCATCAAAAATGGAGCGAAGGGTACCTGTCTATGACCTGTCTCTGAGTCGAATAATTAACAAGCCAACAAAAAATAGGTGAATGTAAAGTAAGACAGTATGGATAACCGATTTTTGCCTGTTCTAACGTTGAACCTTTTCAGTCGACTTTCTGTAAACCTCAAATCCTCCCGTCCATGTTGTTCGTTGGTGTTCCTATTTTCGATTTTCAGCAGGAGAAGACATTTTGGGTGATTCCCGTTGCTTTCATTTTCTTCCATATTTCATTTCTAGCTCATCTTATCAATTCCTTTTATAGTGTTATGCTTCTCTCAAGTTTATATGTATAACTCCTGTATTTCTCTTCCACTTATTCTACTGAATCACCCACAGACTGACGTTTACGCCATGGAGTTTTTTTGGCTTCATTCTAAGCAATCAGCCTCATCTATTCTATTAGTGCAGTCTGTTCTGGTGCAGAAGCAGAATGCCCGTATTCACACTAATGTCATTTACCTAAAGAGTACAGCGCCTATTGTCCGTATAGTACTTGCGGGTACGAATGTCGTTGTCCCTGTCGCTATCCCGAGCACGTGTTTGCCGAAATGCACATAGTTTCCTGTTATCCGAATGCCGTGCCTATCAAACTCGCTGATAGTTTTTAATTTACTTATTCTTCTTTTTTCAGTTTGATCCCCGTTTGGAATTTGTAGGGATTGCTTTCGAGCCTGCGTCATCCTATGGGATTGTGTCAGAGTGACGAGGACAAGAGTGGCTTAGATAAAAGCAAACAGATCGACAAGCAAATCAAGCAGACAGCTGCTGTTGATGAGCGAACCGTGAAGTTGCTCCTTTTGGGTGAGTTTGAGTGAAAATTTGGCAAGTTGTGTTCTTTGCTCAGCACACGCACTTAGGGTCCATCCAAGGTGTGTTCACTTAATGCAAGTTGCCAATTCCCAGAGCTTTTCATTCAAATCAATAAATTCCTGATGGGTGACAGTCTTGTTGAAGAATCTACTGTGATTGGAGGAGACTGCAGCTCACGAGTATCACAAATGTGCCGTTGTCGCGGGTCGAAAATGAGCGGCAGCAGCACATTTGTGCCATTGCTTTTCGAAGTGAGCTGATCTCGTCTAACGTGAGCTTCCAGACGAGATACCTCGTACACAGCCCATGATATGCAGCATGAGGCATGACGTAGCGGAAACTTCAAATACACGTGGGTTAGTGGAGCCGGGGAGCCGGGGAGTTTAGAGAACTCGTCCAGCTCCGCCCTCTTGGTCGGGGGAGTGTAGAAGAGAGGGAACCCTTTTGAATGGGTTACCGACGGTTTCTGCGGCTCTTTCTTTTATTTTTAGTCAGCTCGGCATTCACAATTTCATTATGGACAGTTGTTCCCACCAATTTGATCTGGGGCTATTGCTTTAAGAAAGGGCGCCCAAATATACATTCTGGAAGAGAGCGAAGCAACTGACCAGGGTGACCCAAAAGGCGAAAATACTCGTGTTACCGACATGGGATGGAGCCAAATGAAAACTTCCCCTACTCTGAATCGCCCCAGTCGCATGTTTGGGAATCAGATCAAGATTAATCTCTCGGAGGTTTGTTGTTTCTGTTCACAGAGCGCAATCATTTTAATATTTTATTCAGTTTTTCTCCTAATCTGCTTCTTATACGTAGCTACGGTACCTGATTTGGAAGCTTGGCTTCTGGGCATGGTGTGTGTATTGGGGTGCATTTTATTGCTAGCGCGGAGAGCCGGGCACTGAACCATGACGTACATGTGTACTTTTTTAATCATAACCATGTTTTTTACTATAAATATACACAAAATTATTGGGAATTTGTCTAATCACGTCCCACTCAGATTTGTTGTTCGGGCCGGGAAAGCCGTTAGCCAAATGATGTGACACGAGGTACGCAATGTGTTAAAAGCAGCAGTAGTCACCCATTCCTCTTTTTGCTTAACTGAACTGGTCCAGCCATCTCCGTCTCTTCTCCCTGCGAAAATTGGGATTACTGTATTAGGCACGAACTGAAATATGTCTTGTACTATGATGTTTCCCCCTCCCCCCCCTCTCCACGAGAATCCGCAACACTGAACCTTCCTTCTCTTCTATGCAATTGTATCATATGTACCTACAAACTTTCCTTATTTCTATGGCAATTACGCCATATGTACCTACAATTTCATCAGATTATCACAGCGAACTTATCGTTGCTTTTACTGATTGTGAATGATTCAAGGAGCGGGAGAATGTGGCAAAAGTACGGTGCTGAAGCAGATGCGAATACTTCACAATAACGGGTTTACCGACGATGAAATAACACAACAGAAACGGGTCGTCTACAATAATACGGTGACAGCGATGCATCAACTGATCAAAGCCATGCAACAGTACCAGATTAAATATTCGTCTCCTGAACGCGAGGTAAGTACTGTAACATGCCATACGCTACGGTGGTACTGTACGAAATGAAATAGAATTTTTACTTCGGCAAAAAATCAATTGCCTTCAGTTGTTTCTCAACCCTGCTTCATTAATTTCTTCTAAACGGAGTCTCCCTACCGAGCATTACCGACAAACGCAGAGCCAACTCCATAGAGATGTTTTTTCAAAGTTTTTGAAATTTATTAATAACTCCGATCGTGACGTAGCAAGCTACTTTCGCCTGACACCACGACCGCCAATGTGTGCTCTTCCTTTTCCGTCATTTATCAATCTGACTACTTTATTGCGCATGGGTATGTATCACCACCCGGAGTCAGAAATACACCACAGATTGACAAGCTCCTTTGAGACAGGGCGTCTCAATGGAGACCTTTGCGAACTGTGTCATTATAATTAAGAGTGTTTGACAGAATAGTGATTATGAGCTAGAAGGAGTGTCGTGGCAAACCACGACTTTCTTACTTAACATGCTATAGTTAACTTCTCCTTTAGCTTAGAATCTGTAGAGGTGATCACTTCTTCCTACCCTAGTATGTGGTGTAGCGTTGCGTAGACATCATTTTCTTTTGGACCTGTAACATCTGGCAAGACTGTCACCGTATATAAACCAAACAATGTATCATAGTTCAGAGGAGTCAAATAATCCTCTACCACTGAACTGACCGTAACAAAGAGTATACGGAAAAGAGATTGAATTGTGCCACCTTCGGCTTCCTACTTTCTGTCTGTTTTCTGTTTATACACTGAAAGCATGAAAAGATCAGGATCACACCTTCGCGTGTGATCCTGATCTTTCATGCTTACTTGAAAGCTCGTCCATTGATGAAACTCGGTTGCCAACACAATCTTTGGGAAGCTTGTGATAGGGTCTCTAGCTCGGTTTCTCAACATCATGAACTTTCAAAGATCACTGTTTTTGTTCTTGAAACGCACAATACTTGACCCAAAAATGCGGTTGCCTTGTTTCATGAAATGTGGCCATAGCACTGGCTTATCGAGCGTGTCGTAGTCCCATTTGTTGTTTTTTATGTGAAGTTCTTCGTTCAACTTTTGAGGGCGAGATAAATACTAATGATAGGAAAGCAGCTTATGGTAATATGCATGAGCGCTCTGCACTTCATCTAATAAATGTAACTCCTACCGTTTTTGCTGATGACACTGTTTTCAGGCGGACGCGATGATCGTCCAAGATGTGATCAAGCAGGGTCGCGAATCGGAACCATTCACGCCTGACTGGCCGTGGCCATCAAGGTCCTGTACTATTTCATTCCTATTTTCCCAAAATCAATATTGCAAAACATACTTAATCAACCGCCATGTCTGCAGTAATATCGTCGTGAGAGTTTCAAGCAATGCTCCTCGGCTAATGTTCTTTGCGAAATGTTGCCATCATACTTATCCTTAGTTTTGTAGAAGTTGTGGAATGACAAAGCCGTTCAAGACATCTATGAGGAGAAACGACTGGACTGGAATGTCATCTACATGAAAGCACTCGATTGTCAGTGTTTCTTTTTTTCTAATTATTTACTTTATTTATTATTTTATAATATTTAATGCACTCGCAATCAAAGTAGCAAAAAATGCTCTTATCATAATAACTACAGTAGTAATATATTATATAACAACCATAATAACGTTAAGAGGTCACAATAACAGTATAAACCTGTGACAATTCCATATTCTGGCTTGGGAACATGGAATAAGCTGACTAAGTTTCCAAAAGCTTTTTTGCAGAAAAAACTTAGCAAAACCATCTGTCTAAATTCCTAGCTCTTCAAATAAAATCACAGTCTCAAAATCGCTTCCAGCAGTATGAATTTGTTATCCTTCACCGATCTTTTTTGACTGCAAGAGGTCCTTTTATTACTTCAAGCTGGACAGCAGATGACGTTGGCTAGAGGACGTTGCGATTTTGAAGAATTCCTTGAACTCGATTCATGGAAGCGCGCTTCTAAAGACACCGCCGGGGTCGTATTAGTCCTCTAATAACGTTCGATGAAATAAGTTATCAAGACCGTTCCGCCCTACAGTATTTTGATCACTACCTTCGAGAGACACCACAGAATTTCAGGTTGCCTATTTTATAAACTAACTTCTTTTCCGCATGAACTCATTGTTAAAATCAAAATCGATTTTCAGTTTTCTCGACAGCGTCGACCGGATATCGAATGTGAATTACAAACCAACCGATCAAGACATACTGCTTACCCGAATAAAGACCACAGGAATCGTAGAAGTCTCGTTCATGATCAAAAAAGTTCACTTCAGGTGCGAGTTGGGGTAGCCGCTTTGTATTTAGCGCTTTCGAAGTTCACTTGATGTAACTAATTGAACTTCATGAGAAAGACATTCATGAGATTCAAACACCACCCTATGAGGATTTCAGGGTTTTCGACGTTGGCGGTCAACGATCCGAACGGAAAAAATGGATTCATTGTTTTGAAAATGTGAACGCCATAATCTTCATAGCCGCCGTCAGTGAATATGATGAAGTGCTATTTGAGGACGAGACTACGGTAAGCCTCTGAGCTGTTTCTCCAATGCCATACACGCCTAACGTCTCCTTCGATACGGGTATCGAAGAGATGTTTTTTGTGAATAGACAGTCGCGGATCAGGGGAGACATGGGGTTACGACTATGCGCTAGGCTTCGAGATCACAACGTACGTAGATAGCACAGTTGCAGTTTTCCATTCCTCAGAGACTTTTCTTGATGTAAACCCCACTTCAGAGTTTATGTTGATAAATTCTTTGTGCTCATGAGCTTCCGCTTTCAAGAAGGGTTTTGCACACTATGTGGTCGTAGAGGAGCATAGCATCACTTGCTGTCAATTTTCAAACTCCTAGGGAATACTTCATGGGAAAACGCATACTGGCGAAGCTGCGGGCACTAGCGTTTGGCAAAAAAAATCATATTGTTGGAGGAAGTGTTCTGAGAAATCAAGTTAAGCTGCATTTGAATATTATAAATTGACGGACGTTGTGGGTTTTTGGTAACTTTTGAAAGATTAAAGGAATCTTTCACGGAAAAAGCTCCGCCCTCATTACCACAGAACGATACCTTAAAGGAATCTTCCACGGAAAGAGTGATCATTTTGTCTTGTGTGTAGGATTAGTATTATCGAAACTAACGCTTATGTTCCGTTCTTTTTGCTATGCTCATGAGGCTAGGGGCCTAAGGGGTATCGTTTTTCTGTGGTAATGGAGGCGGAGCTTTTTTCCGCAGAAGATTCCTTTAAGCGCTCCTAGTGTGAGAGGTGACGCTTCCAGTCCCAGTCAAAGTTTGGTAGAAGCAGTGTTGGTTGAAATGGCATTGTTGTGGTTATGTCACGGAAAGTTCCTTTGAAGCTCGGACGGAAGGCTGACTCTCCTGATGAATAACTTGTCATTGTTGATTTATTGTTGGGTACAGTGTTAAGGTGAGTAGTGAGGCTGTGATAATTGCTCATGCTACACCGTTGGTTAGGGTCTGGTATCTTGATCGGATCCAGGACGTTTGATAAGAAGGCGATCCGTTTCAATATAGGGGATCGACTTGTATTAGATGGTTTCCACAAATTGTTGGACAGGCCAAACCCCATACAAATTCCGCTCCGATCCTCACAAAGTCGACTGCGTAGCGCATTCCAAAAAGGGACTTGTCAACTACAAAAGCTATGGCGATTCGGACAGACAGCTGATATTCGATTAGGGCTCAAATTACTAGAGGTAATTATTGCGTAGTCAGCTCAAAAAAAGTAATTGACAATGGTGCTTCGGTTTCGGTTGCCATGCAAACAAGGAAGTTGGCTAATCGAATTTGTGACGCTGTAAAGCTCACATAATAAAAAGCTGTTCGGAATTGTGTTTTCTTGCGTGCTGCTCCCAAGGACTGAAATGGTGCTGCTGTAGCAGTGTTTAAAAAGAAGAAGCGAAGGTTCGTGGGGATTTTTTTGGTGTTTTGTGATTGATTTACCTTAACACTAGAAGAAGACATTATTTGAGGCTTCGCTTGCTGAAGCTTTTTGGTAGCTGCCCAGAGTAAGAAGTGTCTCGACAATAAGAGTCTGAAGGATTTAGCTATAATTTTAAATGAAGTTTAGCCTATGTGAAGTAATATTGTAGTATATGAGATAACCAGGAGACAAAGTAACGGTGTGATGTATCAGTACAGTGCCCCCCTCCCCCCCCCAGTTTCATCAGCAAATGAAAAGAAGGAGAACCGGAGTGCTATGAAGGATAAAGGATTGAGCATTGACTAGCCTCCTTTCGAAATGCGCCCTTCATTCTACTTTCTTCAAAAATAGTGACCTTTTGAATGCTATTTGGACTATTCAATTACTTACGGGGGCTAGCCGCTGTACAAGTCAATATTGTTAACGTCCCAAGTCTGGTACCGATTAGTCGACCCAGTAGGTGCACTGTGGAAACTGATCCCACGAATCGCACTGCTCGTGGTAAGCCACGCCATGCACCGTTACGCAACTTGAGCCTTGTTAGGTGAGTTGCAGCATTAAATATTTTTACTGATGGTAGTTGGATTCACCAAGTGTGTGCTAGTTGGTTCTTACCGCCTGACCCTGCATACTTTATTGAGCTGTGTGTATCGGATTCGATCCACGAAACTGCAATGCTTCGCTTCTGTCCACTTGGCTATCCACGCCCAAGCCTTCTGAAAGACTTGTTTTCAGAATCGAATGCTTGAATCACAACGTCTCTTTGAATCGATCTGCAACAGCCGATGGTTCATCAACACTTCGATTATTTTGTTTATGAATAAAAAAGATCTGTTCATGGAGAAGATCCAGCGTGTGTCCATCAAAACAGCGTTCCCAGAATACTCAGGTCCGTATTTTCCTCCTATTTCCTTCTAATTTTTTTACCACATGGGTACTTCACTTAAACGGTATCCGTTGATCAGAAAATGCGCACGCCTTAGCCGATGAGCCAGATTGGAAAGGCACATTGGTTGTGCTTCCTCTTCAACTATGTACATTTTAGGAAAAATTTTCAAAGCACACCTTTCTTGCTTTTACGGTATGCTTGCTATACAGTAATTCTTGGCACTGAGTATGGCCCTTTTTGTTCGGTGTAGTTAGTCTTTCCAATCAATTACCACTGTTAAGCCAGAGTGTCTAACTTGATTCATTCTTTGCTAATTGTTTTATTTGTGCATTTCTTCTTGTACTACGTCATCCTTGTTGAATACTTTCGAAAAATTTGTGAAAACCCTTCCCTTGTTCATACCTCAACGACCTCCACCCGTCTCTCATGCCTACATGAAGGGGGAGGGGATGGGAGGTGGCAGAAAAGTTTCACTTTGCTAAGGTTCTTACCATAGACCCTAGAGGCAATTTCACGCTAAAATAAGCCCTTGATGTTAATTTAAAATACTTCACAACAAGGACTCTCTGCAGTTAGTTGCCAACCTTATATGTGAGTACTTGAGTTGGAGTCGAATGGACTACCGAGGATTCGTTCGACGTTGACCACTTCATCGTTGAGCTCTGAGGCGGAGTTTACGGGGGCAGGAAACAGTCATAGAATGAGGTAAAGGTTGTCAGTGGTGCGGGGTGAAGGAAAACTGTTAGAAACCGGCTCAGATCCGAGAGGGACCCCGTTCTTGTCCCTTAACTTTCTTATTGATACAGTCTCATCGCTGCTGCTCGCTCTCTGCTGAACGGCTACAGTCAGCGGCGACGAGAGTGCGTGGGCAGCAGTGCATAGGGCACGGGCACGGATATTTCTGCTAGTCCGCTGGAGGATAATCTTTGCAGCGAATTGCGTGTCGATCAACTCCCAAGGAGGTCCTCCTGTCCTTATACCAGGTAATTTTCCCTTCTTCGACCCTATCGTGGATCCTCCTTTAATATAAGCCATTGCCCACTACGTGCTGCACTATAAGCAGCAGGCCAGCAAAAATGACAGTATGTCTTTATTATTCTAATTTATTTGTTTATATTATTTTATTTATATTTATATTTATATTTAATTAGCATTTGTCAAGTTACACAGTCATGCAACTTTTTCGGGCAGAAAAGAAACCGCACTTTTGGGTACAGATAAAATTTATGGTGATTTATTCTGATAACTGATAAAACAGGCCGCAAAAGCCTACTGTAGTGCACAAGTAACAACAATCTCCAATGGGTAAAGATGCTCATCCGATTAGCTTGCTCACAATCGGCTAACTCAGCTATTACTGTAGACTGATACTTACTGATGTAGACATGCATAGTGCTAATATTTTATAGTTTTAACTCCGAAATTTGCTTCGAAACTACAGGGTGGGGCAAAATTACTGGTGCACCTAAATATAATGGATTTTTTTGAATCTTGTTGTACACTTTCTTGTCTAATTCTTTCATGGTATGTAGCTTGAACACTCTGCTACTAATACGCCCTGAACACAAATTGGTTAAGCCTTCCACTTTGTGAAATGCACCAATCAACCTCCAGCAGAGCGCTATGCGAAACCGTTCTCGACGATTTTTCAAATCCCCAAATTTTGTTCAAATAGCGTTCAAACTCGGTATTTGTTCAAAACCATGGGCGTGTCTTCACTTTGGAGAGGATTACGGGTGAATTCACCAAAGGGTTTGCTTCAGGACACTGACCGTGAATGGTCCAGAAACAGTGCACCGAGCAAACCCTCAACTCCACCAATTATGACGAATGGTTCTCCAATTCTTCGGAAAGACCGATATATTTCCAAGTATGGGCTATCCTAAAGGAAAAAGTCTGCCCTATCAATTACCGAAATTTGAACCTTCTCATGACGGCGCTTTTGGAATCCTGGGACAAAATTGATGAAAAATACCTGCGTGCCACATGGCATGCGTATGCCAAATGCTCAGAGAACTGTGTAAAGGCTAGAGGCGATCATTTTGAGAACTGTTAATACGTTTTGAATTGTCATCTTTTCTACAAATAATATTCGTGATTAGAATCGATTTCTGAAAGCTAGTCTCGAAATGCCAGCAAAATATTGGTGCACCAGTAATTTTGCCCCCCCCCCCCTGTAGTACTACAAAGGTTTTGACAGCAACTACACAGGACATATTGTTATTTTTATATGTAGCTGCCAGAGAGATGTAATTTTTCGACCTTCTAACGCTATTGAGTTGTTCCTGAACAGAATACAATTTTATTTTGTCGCCTCTATTCATAATTTTTTTTCTGAGATCATGTTGTTTTGATAAGATTCATTTGTAGTAATATTTCCACGAAATTCCATAGATTTTCTATCTATTGTTATACAATGAGTGCATGTTTATGCTATTATCTCGTAAGGGTCACGAGCATGTACAAAAAGTGGTCTCGAGGTTGATTGAAAAAAAAGCGAACTGAGTGATATCAATAGAGAAACGGGTCATTCGCAAGGCCTCGTAAATCCCGATGCCCTTGAGACCCTTACGATTCTTAAGGGGGTACCATGGATGAGACTGATCCAACGATGATTCCGAGTTGTACGAAATGATATTATATCCTCAGCACCTTGAGTTGATGACGACAGTTGGTTTTTCAATATCTAAAAGCTTACTTGGTAGTCATGGTGTTTGGAGATCTTCGCTTCTTAGTTGTTTGTTTTTGTATGTCTAAAAAATGAAACTCGCTTGACTGGACACATCGACAACTACCGTCGCGTAGGCTGCAGTGGCGGCATGATAATTGGGACTCTTGAAGCTTTTCTTCATAATTGCCTGTTCTAGGCGAAGAAAAAACATATTCCGTTAGATTAACTAGAAAATAAATGACACGTTACCTAGCGACGCAGCGATTACAAGGCGCTCGCTGCTCTCGAATTCTGTACGCCTGTCGCCTTAGTTAGGGTTAAGCGAGGATCATGAGGGAGCGTAGAAAAAACAAAAGTGAACAAAACGGATATTGAGTGATCGGCTGGTGTTGTGATCAGGTCCTGACAGCAGTGATCACAGTGGAGGACTTGGCTGGATGGGTATAACAGGGCAGGCTCAAGTCCCACTGTTTCATAGACACTTTCCATTAGACTTACTGGAACAAACTCGTCAGTGAATAGGACATTGGAAGTGAAGGTAGTACCGCGTTGGATGGAGCCCCGCTGTTGAACTCCGGCCACTCACCTTGCGCTGGTTTCTACCTCCTTCATCCGCTACTCGATCGTCTTCGACTTTTGTTTCTCACTATCGATCTCTAGTGTCCTTCTGGCTCTGTCTTCTGACTGCCCGTCCCATAGACTCGTTCACCGCTAAACAAGAGAGGCTCTTTTTGGCGACTATTGTTCCTTTTTACCGTAGATCCGCTTGGCGCATCCATTTTCACTGTTTAGAGCAATATTTACTCTGACTGCTTTATAAGTAATGGCAGTTGCAGCCAGCAGAATAAAGCTGGATAGGCATGTGCTACAAGTGTACTTCCCGGATGGCCTCCCCTATCTCCCATTGTTTCTGAACTTGTCTTGGCGTTGAGATCAGAATATTGTTATAGGTCAGCTTCGGAGGTATTCGCGTTATCGTGTGTGCTAGGGACTGTGACAATCGCAAGCCGATTGGAGATTTTTTACGGAATCCACTGGGTGGTATCCGATCCCCACTATCAGTTCACATGTGAACAGGCACACTCGAGAAGCTTCGCCAGGCCAAAGATTCGTTGTATCAGTCCCGAAGGCTCCACAAAAACCCTGAATGTGTGGCACACCGCAATAATAATTAACCCTTTCCGGACCCGCGGACACCCATGGGGCTGTCCAGGAACCATTTTTCCGAGGATAAGGTTTTTCGACAAAATCTTTATACGTTGTTACATATCTATGTAAGATACTCATGTCGTACGTACGAAAAACCTAGACTTCAACCTCAAACTAGTCCCTAAAATAACTAAATACTAAATGGATGTCCACTTTGAGCTCAGAGAAAACAGTTATAAATCATCTTGAAAACTCTTCATACAACAGAATTTATGACCACGTGTGCATGTCGTATCTGATGTATTAATCCAACGTTTCGGACACTTTTCGCTCCCTTTTCCCCCACTACAACTTATTTTGAACAATTTTCATTCCTGCCTCCCTTTTTATGGCCCTATCACTTTTATTACACGACGGTTTTCTGTCATATTCACTACATATATACTCTTAGGCATGAAAAATACAAAAGCGGGACAAAGTAATGATTTCAGTGGAAATACAGGTGAATATATTTATTTATGCTCGCCGTGTAGCACGCGCGCCCGCCACGGCAAAAGTGCGCGGTCCGGAAAGGGTTAAATGAGATCTGGTTCAGTTATTACGGTATTTTGTGTTGCAAAGGAGTACGGTTCGCAATCAGACCCAAGAATAGTCCTCTCTCAGGGTGAGGTAATTTCTAATCACGGGGTTGTGGTATTGTCGCAACATGATCGCGCACGACAACGAACCATGCCTTTGCTTGACCGCTGCGACCGCTGCCATTTTTGACGAGGTCGGCTTAAGTGGTGCCTGTACCCTCCCGCTACAACGTACTTTCTCAAATGTGTCCTCTCTCACAGTGCTATGTATCTCCTTGACCACATGGAAAGTTCAGTGTTTAGTGATTTTTATTTCAATAAGCCTCCTTTTCGTATTTTCGAACATATCAGCCCTCTAACTCAAAAACGACCTTAAGCTCCTACTAGAATTCCGTTTTTTCAATAGCCATTTACTTTTCACCGCCACGATTTTTCTTTACAACCAAACTAAAGTTACTTAAGAGGTTTTTCTATTGTTTATAAAAATGATACTGTAGCTTACTGTAATTGGTTGTTACAGGACCACAAACATACGAGGATTCAATCAAGTACATCAAGCAGCGGTTCGAGTTGTGAACCAGAATCCGAAGAAGACCATATTCGTGCACGAGACCTGCGCCACGGACACTGACCAAGTGCAGAAAATTCTCGATTCAGTAATATCAATGATTATTCAGCAGAATCTTCACAAAAGCGGTCTCTACTAGCAACGAACGATCTCCTTCTTACAGTGCGTACGCAAGACAAAATCGCCTTATTCCTTCATGTTCTCTTTCTATATGTAAATTCATGTGCTGTCTAACTACATCATTTTGTTGTTGTTGTTGTTTCCATGGATTCCTAAGAGAAAAACCGGACCACACATGACGTTCTCGTTCAAGCCTTCGCCCACTTCAGAAATACGCTGTGCATGCTTACTAACCAACAGCTGAATATCTCAAGTATCTAAGCATGTCGGCGCTGTCAGTCGCACTTCGAATAGGAGAATGACGAGCAGTATAGAGATATCACCAAGACCTCTACAAGCGCCACTGACCAATACACATGGCTTCAAAAGTGCTCGGTAAATTTGATGGTAGAATGCGGCCCATGCCAAAAAATCCCCCTCGGCTTACCGGTGGTGTGTCTAAGAATCACACCACAACGTTTTGGGACGAGCCTTGACCAGCAGGCGCGGCAACTAAATCGGGATATTCGCTCAGCGTGGAAACTGGCGAAACGAAGACCCGGCAAAGTGGTGCGTGAATGAGTGAGAGCAGAACAGTGGAAAGGGCGACGTGGCGCGCGTGCATCCCGTAAAAGGCTAGTTGTCGCGCGGTAACCTCTCCTGCGACTGATCGGGGAGTAACCTCGAGCCATTCCTTGACCACTTCTAGGGCGAACCACAATCGAAGCATCAGAGTTGTCGGAAGCAAATGGTGTGCCGATAGGTTTGCTCAGAGGGACTGTGTTGGCCTGTAATGTTCAGAGTGACAGATTCGGTTGAAGTCTAGTTACGAAGCTGAAATTTGTTTGCATCGCCATTCTATTTCACCTTTTTCGTTGAACTTTGTACATAATAAAACACTTGAAATTTATTTTTTCTCATTTACTATCTATTGATTTATTGTTTTGATCAGGGATTGTCGCTTAGATGATTTCCTAGTGGTTCATTCCAGCCTTGATGACAAGGAAGTATCCCTGCGAGGAAATGTCGTACGTACGAGAAAAAAGAGCAATCACGACGAGAAGGAAGTGATGTGTAATGGCATCCTCATAATTGCTCGATTCGAATACTGGCTATGTAAAAGTATGTTGTGAGGCAATAAGCAGGCCGAAAATACGCTGGAGAATTCCTCGACTGCTCGCATTCAAATCAGCAGTGTTGTGCAGTTGCAAAATCTTACCATCTAATCCCTCTACTTCAAGGAGTTCCTAGAGAGAGATGGGAGAGAGAGAGTTTCGATCCGGAATCGACGCAGCTTTGTGATAAGTTCTAGTTGTGGATGGTGTTCTTCGATATCTTTCCTTCCATCGAGAGCGCATGGAGACGCTAATAAGAAGTGGTTTCAAAACTTGTCTTGCTATCAACGAAGTTTTCAGACCGCACATACATGCAACAATAGCGGTGGGAGGCCGGATAGCAGTGTTCGAATGGCGCAGTGGAATGACGGGCGCCTCTCGCCTGCAAAGAGGTGGATCGCACTAGGCTAGCGCCTTGTTTTGCGTATCACTAATCAGTTCAGAGGTCTGGGCTCTCTCACTGAAAAATTTACCGCACCTTACCAGCACAGAGTACGTTTCAGCTCTGAATGGGCTCTGTTGGGAAGCCGATGTATTCGAAATTGACAAGGTGTGGGCTGTGTGCACTTCGAGGGTTGTCTGCAAATGTTGAACGTGAGCATGAATACAGAGGGAGATCGCGACACGGACTGCGAGCTGCTCGAACCGATTATATGTCGGATGGAGCAGGGCGGTGTGACGGAAGCGATGTCATGGCTGCCATCGTACAGCGGTCCGTTCCCGTGCGACTCAAGAGTTGCGCGAAATTTTCGTTGGCTAGAAGCCTGCCTTCTACACGCGGAGCCATTGTGTCACAGAGCAAAAGTCGTGAAAATGTCATATAGTCGATCATGGGGTGAGATCGGCGTCTACACATGTAGCTACCGGCTTGATGGCAAAAGCAACCATATGGATCGCTTTCCGTCTCGCATGGGAACTTTTACACCGAATCGGCTAGTCTGGTGGAAAGATCCTGCTGTGCCTGGGATCGATCCCAGGACCGCAGAGGTCCTGCCAGCCCTACATTGCTTTCGACCATTCGCCACTGTAGCGGGGAAGGTTCGAGCGGCAACATAAACTCGTGTGCGCTGTGATTCTCAAGGTGGTCACTTTACCTGCTGACCTTCCTGCGAAAGCTGATTCCTGTGTGTATATGAGTGCCACCTTCATCGTCACGACTGATCGCGCCTGGCAACACATAGATTTGCTTTTGCTCAGAGTAGATATTGGGTCGAATAGGCCAGGAGTGGCCTGGAAACCGACCACGGGTCCCACCAGAGCCACTTTCAAAAATTCGTTTTCTGGCTAAAAAATGATATTTGAGCCGGCAAACCCAGCGGTGGACATCCGGCCCTAAAACTCTTGCTAGAACTGAGTTCACAGCCTCAGCTCACACATGGTCTGGCAAGAGTTTCAAGGCCGGATGTCCGTCTCCTTGGTGCGGCACCCATGCTAGAT